>SJYC01060098.1:0-62938 GCA_006408675.1 Madoqua kirkii
AAAATCTATATTCTGTATTTGTATTTTTTAAGTTAGTAGTTAAAATATTATGAAAGTAAAAAACACATGCAAAAGAATATAAATAACTTTAAATATTTTATATTAACTGTCATTTAAATTTTTTAAAAAATTCTGTGTTCAACTGAAGAGAATAAGCACTATAAATGTCTCAGTAACTCAAGATTTTAAATGAGCTATCTTTGCAAAGTGCTTGTTTATATTAAATAGTAAAATCAATTTTACCTTGAGGCTTTATTAAATAAAATTATGACCAAGCATCTTGAAGACATTTTCTTAAACGGAAATTTTCTAAATTTAAAACAAATTACTGTTTCTAACACACATTACACTGATAATCTCAGAAGATAATTTTTTGATCACTGGCTATATTTTTTCTCGGTTTTACATCTTATCTGCCTTGTTCCTTTTTTGTTTTTTAAAATGTATTTATTTGTACACTTTACAGTACTGTGACGGTTTTTGTCATACCTCCACAGCAGTTGGCCATGGACTATATTTTTATCACTTTGCTTACTCTCCCAGTTCAAAAACGCTGAGTCTTTTTTTTTTTTTTTTGCTATCAAAATAGAACATTTTCTCTCATTTGAAATTCTTTAAACATGTTTGTTGTCATTTTCAGCCCCTGTTTAGCTTTCAGCTCCCCTCTCCCACCACCTTTGATACAAAAATAGTGAAAGGTAGAATGAACCCTGAGGATGAATCCCACTTCTATAAGTTTAAATATTCAGGAACGGACAATGTTCCTTTTCAAGGCAATGACCCTTCTTGATTTATTAGCTTCTCCTTCTGGATTTATCCATGTGGGAAAACTGCCAAAGCTCATTTGTCTTTTCCTGCCTGTATCCTTATGTCATGACACTGAGGCACTTTGTTCTGCAAAAGTATTTTTAAAAGGTGACATGTCTTTCCCTGTGGAACATTTAAATAATAATAAAAACCACTTTTAATTAGGATCTGGAATAACTGCTAAGAAAAGAGTGAGAATGGAGCATAGCCCTCCACAGCATTCACAGTAGATCGATTTCACGTTTTTTAAGTTATCCCTGGCCACACTTGAATATATCTCTGGTATACTGAAGCTGTTTTTCTTTGAGATATCCAGCTCTCTCTTTCCCTGCAAGGCTAAGCATTCTCTGTTTTAAGAACTGTGAGGATCACATTTTACTGTTACCAGTACTATTTATCAAAACATTTATTTTAGCTCTTATTGTTCCTTTCCATATTCATATTAGAATATCAGGAAAACAGAATAGTCAGATATTTTTTATCATCCTAATACCTGAAGCAATGCCTTACTACATGTATAGTTAAACATTTAGAATATTTCTGTTGTGAAACACAAGATTATATAAGCCATCTTATCCATTTTATGGAATAGGAAACCAAGGCCAAGAAACACAAAATATTTAGTACAGACAGTGCTAAATCTCTGGTTTCCATTGCAGTATTTATTTCATGAGTAATAATCTAAAACTATATAACAATTTTGTTTCAAGATAATCATAAAGAAAAAAGCTTAAAACTAATTCAGACTGAGGAAATTAAGAAAAATATCATAATCATATTTGGACATATTTTCTATAAAATGGAAACATTTTATTAGAAATAGAAAATAGAAACATTTAAACAACATTACTCAGACATTTGCTTTTTCTTTTTAAATGAGATTTCTTTGCAAAAAGTTCCCTGTCTTTTCTTATTCTCTCCACTTGTACATATCTTATGTTCCAAGCACAGGAAAAAATGCAAATGATGCCTTATCCATGAAGTTTTCCCGAACACCGCAATTTGTTCTTGCATTAAACTCCATACTTTCATCTACTCATATAATTATTTGTTCATATTTCAGTCTTCTCTATCAAAATGTGAGTTCCCCTAGGGAAGGAAACGTATCATTCATTTTTGTATCTCTGGTGCCAGTACTATGGTAGACATTCATTGGTATTTGCTAAGTGACTCAATATATGAATGATTGACCAATAAATTCCACTCCTGGCCAAATATCTGGAGAAAACCATAATTCAAAAAGATACAGGTGCCCAAATGTTCACTGCAGCACTATTTACAATAGCCAGGACATGGAAACAATCTAAATGTCCATCAGCAGAGGAATGGATAAAGAAGATGCGATGTGGTACATATATACGTGGAATATTCAGTTCAGTCACTCAGTCATGTCTGACTCTTTGTGAGCCCATGAATCACAGCACGCCAGGCCTCCCTGTCCATCACCAACTCCCAGAGTTCACTCAGACTCACATCCATCGAGTCTGTGATGCCATCCAGCCATCTCATCCTCAGTCGTCCCCTTCTCCTCCTGACCCCAATCCCTCCCAGCATCAGAGTCTTTTCTAATGAGTCAGCTCTTCGCATGAAGTGGCCAAAGTACTGGAGCTTCAGCTTGAGCATCATTCCTTCCAAAGAAATCCCAGGGCTGATCTTTAAAATGGACTGGTTGGATCTCCTTTCAGTCCAAGAGACTCTCAAGAGTCTTCTCCAACACCACAGTTCAAAAGCATCGATTCTTCAGCGCTCAGCCTTCTTCACAGTCCAATTCTCACAAAAAGGAACAAAATTGTGCCATTAGCAGAGACATAGGTGGACCTGGGACTATCATGCAGACTGAAATTAAGTCAGAAAGAGAAAACAAACATCATATATTAATGCATACACGTGGAATTTAGGAAAATGGTATAGATTATCTTAGTTGCAAAGGAGAAAGTGAGACACAGACATAGAGAACAAACATATGGATACCAAGGGGGAAAGGAGGAGTAGGGTGCATTGGGAGATAAGGGACTGACATATATACACTACTATGTATAAATAGATAACAAACGAGATACAATTGTATAGCCCTGGGAATTCAATGCTCTGTGGTGACCCAATGGAAAGGAAAACCAAAAAATGAGGGGATATATATATGTATAGCTGATTTACATGGATGGATGTGAGAGTTGGACTGTGAAGAAGGCTGAGCGCCGAAGAATTGATGCTTTTGAACTGTGGTATTTGAGAAGACTCTGAGAGTCCCTTGGACTGCAAGGAGATCCAACCAGCCCATCCTACAGGAGACCAGTCCTGGGTATTCACTGGAAGGAATGATGCTAAAGCTGAAACTCCAGTACTTTGGCCATCTCATGCGAAGAGTTGACTCATTGGAAAAGACTCTGATGCTTGGAGGGATTGGGGGCAGGAGGAGAAGGGGATGACAGAGGATGAGATGGCTGGATGGCATCACTGACTCGATGGACTCGAGTCTGAGTGAACTCTGGGAGTTGGTGATGGACAGGGAGGCCTGGCATGCTGCGATTCATGGGGTCGCAAAGAGTCGGACACGACTGAGCGACAGAACTGAACTGAACAGCAGAAACTAACAACACTGTAGAGAAACTACACTCAAATAATGTGTGTGTGTGTGTGTGTGTGTGTGTGTGTGTGTGTGAATGGTTGCTTCATGGTAATTTTCCAAAGTATTCTTGAGCGTTTTACATATAGTTTTTTCAAAGTATTCTCAATGTGAATGAGTATACCTACTGAAGGTTGTAGAACAATAAACCATCTATTCCCCCTCCCTCATTTCCTGACTATAGCCCTAATTTCAGCTTCCAAAGAGGATTATTATAAGGCATTCACTTAGTAATTACACTTGAGCAAGCTATAGAATTCCAAATAGAGATATATTTAGGGCTACCACCCCCTTTATTATGCTGTCAAATTATTTCCAGTATGTTTCAAAGCCTAATAAAATGCATTAATTGATATTCTGATGGTTTAAGAGAATGAATGTAGCCCTCACATTTTTAATAAAATACCAGGAGATAATAAAAGTCCAAAGGAATAAAATACAGAATTAATATTAATGATAAGAGCCAACAAAATATTTTATCCAACTGGGGTTTCACAACATAAAGAAGATATGAAGAAGTTAGAGTACAAACCCAGGTCATAATACCAGAAGATAAGAAATTAAAAACTGGGATGAAGGAGGAAATTATAAAAATGATAATGATAAAATGGAGAAATATACCTAGATATTTCCTTTTCCATCCACATATATAAAACTAAAGAATATAATATCAAGAAAAATCATTAAAGGATATAGAATTTACCATTAAGATTATGGGAGTAGGGGTGTTCACTTTTTATTAATTTCTGGAGCTTTCAAAATATCACATGAACATTTATTACTTTTGATTATATGAAAATAAAATACATAACTGACAGATTGTTTAGTACTTATAGGTCTTAAGTATCAAAACATTTTCCTGAAAGAGGTTCTGAAATATCCATCCCTGGAGATTATTAGAAATAAGATAGAGACAGATTAGTTTGAAACAGGTCAAGTAGAACTTGCTTAAATGGTGACCTCTACATCTGCCTTCCATTCATAATGTCTATGATTGATTCTAAGCATTGTTTAAAACAGAAAAATTGCTGTTTTTAAGGAAACATAATCTAGCATGCAATAGAAATAGATTTTTGTTTGAGGAACTAGTAAGGTCGATAAATTCATACCTTACTGCATTATCAAATAAATCTTTTTCCTCTTGCTTTCTGAGATTTCTCTAAATTCCAAATTATCTTTCCTTTTCTCCTTTTTGAAAAATATCTATTTTGAAGAAACTCAGAAAAAATTATAATAAAACACAAAAATTGATTATGTAATGCAAACCCTTGTGAGGTACAAGTGTAACCAGACAAAGGATAAATGCTCTTAGCCACACATAAACCTACATTTATGGAACACTCAGGATAAGAAACAATATCACGAACCAAAGAAATAGATATTTTCCTCACACTCTCAAACCACTACCTAATGGAAATACAAGAACAAAAAATGAATCTCTGGTACACATACAGGTGAAATATTTTCGTGTTGTTGATATTTGACTAAACAAAAGTCAATTACATGTGACTCAATGCACAGCACATTTATTTCCAAAAAGCAACACCAAAATAATTATCATTGTACAATATCACATTTCATTAAATAAATGGCATTAGTGTAAAAAAAACCTTTGTGACCCCAAGGACTGTAGCCCGCCAGACTCCTATGTCCGTGGAATTCTCCAAGCAACAATAGTGGAGTGGGCTGCCATTTCCTTCTCCAGGTGATCTTCCCAACCAAGGAATCAAACCCAGGTCCCCTGCATTATAGGCAGAATTTTACCATCTGAGCTACCAGGGTAGCCCTTAATGTAAGAAAACTATTCAGATATGAAATGAAAAATGATTTTGGAAACATCTGTGTCTTGGAAACTGTGTCTTTTTATAAGCATGTGAACTTAAGCCTGCTCTCAGATAAAACTTTTAAAAAGAAGCAACAAAGAGAGAGAACGGAAACAATTTTATGACAGATGGATTTGAAAAAAAATTAAATAAGCCAGGCAAAATGTAGTTTTCATTGATACATAACTTACATTTCATATTACACAATTTTAGATTCAAATTCCAAATGAGACTTGGTTAGTTAAGAGCTACTTTTCTAATTATTTCCAGGTGCCTGGTATTAGTGCAAATATATATAAAACATATATGATCAAAAACATAGTAATGTATGTGTGCAATTATGTAATGATATCATTCAACTTTTTTGCTGCATTTCTTTATTTCATAAGGTTGTATTGAAGTTTATAGCTTTAGTTGATAAAAATTTACTTTTCTAATTATTTCCAGGTGCCTGGTATTAGTGCAAATATATATAAAACATATATGATCAAAAACATAGTAATGTATGTGTGCAATTATGTAATGATATCATTCAACTATTTTTGCTGCATTTCTTTATTTCATAAGGTTGTATTGAAGTTTATAGCTTTAGTTGATAAAAATTCCCAAACCAGAGCACCATAGATATTTCACTCAGGATGAAAAGAACCAACCCTAAAATTATTCAGTTCAGTTCAGTTCAGTCATTCAGTCGTGTCCAACTCTTTGCGACCCCATGAATCACAGCATGCCAGGCCTCCCTGTCCATCACCAACTACCAGTGTTCACTCAAACTCATGTACATTGAGTCACTGATGCCATCCAGCCATCTCATCCCCTGTTGTCCCTTCTCCTCCTGCCCCCAATCCCTCTCAGAATCAGAGTCTTTTCCAGTGAGTCAACTCTTCCCATGAGGTGGCCAAAGTATTGGAGTTTCAGCTTCAGCATCAGTCCTTCTAATGAACACCCAGGACTAATCTCCTTTAGGATGGACTGGTTGGATCTCCTTTCAGTCCAAGGGACTCTCAAGAGTCTTCTCCAGCACCACAGTTCAAAAGCATCCATTCTTCGGCACTCAGCTTTCTTTATAGTCAAACTCTCACATCCATACATGACCACTGGAAAAACGATAGCCTTGATTAGACGGACCTTTGTTGGCAAAGTAATGTCTCTGCTTTTTAATATGCTGTCTAGGTTGTTCATAACTTTCCTTCCAAGGAGTAAGTGTCTTTTAATTTCATGGCTGCAATCACCATCTGCAGTGATTTGGGGCAGGAATCTCTTAGAAGAAATGGAGCAGCCATCATGGTCAACAAAAGAGTCTGAAATGCAGTACTTGGATGCAATCTCAAAAACGACAGAATGATCTCTGTTTATCTCCAAGCCAAACCATTCAAAATCATAGTAATCCAAGCCTAAGCCCCAACCAGTAACGCTGAAGAAGCTGAAGTTGAACGGTTCTATGAAGACCTACAAGACCTTTTAGAACTAACACCCCCAAAAGATGTCCTTTTCATTATAGGCGACTGTAATGCAAAAGTAGGAAGTCAAGAAATACCTGGAGTAACAGGGAAATTTGGCCTTGGAGTACAGAATGAAGCAGGGCAAAGGCTAATAGAGTTTTGCCAAGAGAACACACTGGTCATAGCAAACACTCTCTTCCAACAACACAAGAGAAGACTCTACACATGGACATCACCAGATGGCCAACACTAAAATCAGATTGATTATATTCTTTCTAGCCAAAGATGGAGAAGCTCTATACAGTCAGCAAAAACAAGATCGGGAGCTGACTGTGGCTCAGATCATGAACTCATTTCCAAATTCAGACTTAAACTGAAGAAAGTAGGGAAAACCACTAGACCATTCAGGCATGACCTAAAATTAGTAGGTAATTATAAAAAAATAAGAATTTTTTAAGAAAATTCCTCAAAATTTCAAAATTTAGAAAAGACTTTTTTAAAGGAAAACGCTGGAAATGTGATGAGAAAATGTAGTTTTAACTCAGTGAATATTTAATATATTTTAAATATGCAATACAATCCTTCCTACATGGGAAGCTAGTTTACCTTTGTGTGTACGGCAGAACATATTATATACTCTGCTTTGTATGAAACTAAAAACCTTCAGAGAGAGTTAAGAGGCTAGAGACAGGCAGTGCTTGTAAATTCACATATGGAGGGGAGCACACATTATTTAGAGAGTACTTTTACTTCATCTATCACAATGCAGTCTGATTTCAGTTATGCTTTATCAGGTTCCTGTGCAATTGTTCCTTCTGTCAAAAGAGAGTATATCTCGAACTTTCTGGCAAGATTCAGGCCCTGCCAGCAACTGTCAAACTGAAGTAATAAAGCCACTTGTTGATGTTTAAATCTCCAAAAGCTGAGGGCAGACAGGACACTAAATAAAAACAGAGAAAGAGGATATTGAACACAACACTCTAGTTTTTAAGCAACTCACCGTTATGACAAAGTTTGAACACTAGTCAATATTCTTTTTGATTTCTGACCTCTGCTGCTTTATTTTTTCACATATCTAAAAGCAAAACAGAACTTCTCTCCTGCCTGTTCTAAAACCACTTATTCTCATTCTGTTCCTTCTTTTGTAATATTTTAATTCCTGAAAACTTGATACATCCAAAATCTTTTCCCATATGTCCAGAAAGGCTGAAATCAGTCTCCCAATAATTACAACAAAACAGTCCCCACTTGTAAGCCAGCAACGATCAACCTACCTAATCAAACATGCCTTGAAAGCAGAAAGCAGGAGAGAGAAAAGAGGATGAGGAGGAAAACAAGAAGGAAGAGAGGAAAGAAAACTCACTGACAAAGCCCATTAAAAATCTGTGGGAAACAGAAACAATCTGGGTAATCAAGTCTGACCTTTCTCGGTTCTTTTCATCCGCGGTTATGTAGTTTCACTTGTTCATAGGATGCCACTCGCAGATGCCAGGTCCTGGGGTTACAGACCGGGCTCCCCAGGGCCAAATGCCTGCCCCAGACCCGCAGCCCTGGGAGCCCTGTGCAGAAGCGCCGCACCTGTACTTAGGATGGCGGCCCGCCTGCGCAGAGGCCGTGGGAACTGCAGTCTTAAGCGGGAGCAGCGCAGCTGTGCTGGCCCCGAGCAACTCCCGCAAAGCAGCCCAGTAGCCCAAGGCCTGTGCTCTACTGTGCTGGCTCACACTTCTCCACTGTGTTATTGAAGAACGACGTTTTCCTTTGCTTTTGAACCAGACTTCGTCTCTTCCTACTGACTGTGACAAGACTAGGCAGAAGGACTATTGTTGGGTCCCAATTCAAAAAGGTCAGTAACAGAAGGAAATGTTGATAAATCTGTGGGCAGGTTCTTGTTTACTTGTATACCGCTGATCCAAAGTGGTCTAAGATAATTGTGTGGGCCTGCTAAGTCGGTTCAGCTGTGTCAGACTCTTTGTGACGCTATGGACTGTAACCGCCAGGCTCTTCTGTTCATGGAATTCTCCAGGTGAGAATACTGGAGTGGGTTGCTATGCCCTCCTCCAGGGGATCTTCCCCACCCAGGGATCGAACCTGCCTCTCCAGTGACTCCTCCACTGGCAGACAGAGTCTTTACCCTTGGGCTACCTGGGAATTAGAATCCGCCTGCTAACACAGGAGACACAAGTTCAGTTCAGCTCAGTCACTCACTTGTGTTCGACTCTTTACGACCCCATGAATCGCAGCACGCCAGGCCTCCCTGTCCATCACCAACTCCCGGAGTTCACCCAAACTCATGTGCATCGAGTCAGTGATGCCAACCAGCCATCTCATCCTCTGTCATCCCCTTTTCCTCCTGCCCCCAATCCCTCACAGCATCAGAGTCTTTTCCAATGAGTCAGCTCTTCACATGAGGTACCTAAAGTATTGGAAGTTTCAGTCTCAGCATCAGTCCTTCCAATGAACACCCAGGACTGCTCTCCTTTAGGATAGACTGGTTGGATCTCCTTGCAGTCCAAAGGACTCTCAAGAGTTTTCTCCAACACCACAGTTCAAAAGCATCAATTTGGTGCTCAGCTTTCTTCACAGTCCAACTCTCACATCCATACATGACCACAGGAAAAACCATAGCCTTGACTAGATGGACTTTTGTTGGCAAAAGTAATGTCTCCTCTTTTGAATACACTATCTAGGTTGGTCATAACTTTCCTTCCAAGGAGTAAGCGTCTTTTAATTTCATGGCTGAAGTCACCATCTGCAGTGATTTTGGAGCCTGAAAATATGAAGTCTGACACTGTTTCCACTGTTTCCCCATCTATTTCCCATTAAGTGATGGGACTGGATGCCATGATCTTCGTTTTCTGAATATTGAGCTTTAAGCCAACTTTTTCACTCTCCTCTTTCACTTTCATCAAGAGGCTTTTCAGTTCCTCTTCACTTTCTGCCATAAAGGTGGTGTCATCTGCATATCTGAGGTTATTCTTCCAGCAATCTTGATTCCAGCTTGTGCTTCTTTCAGTCCAGCGTTTCTCATGCTGTACTCTGCATAGAAGTTAAATAAGCAGGGTGACAATATACAGCCTTGACGTATTCCTTTTCCTATTTGGAACCAGTCTGTTGTTCCACGTCCAGTTCTAACTGTTGCTTCCTCACCTTCATATAGGTTTCTCAAGAGGCAGGTCAGGTGGTCTGGTATTCCCATCCCTTGAAGAATTTTCCACAGTTTCTTATGATCCACACAGTCAAAGGCTTTGGCATAGTCAATAAAGCAGATGTTTTTCTGGAACTCTCTTGCTTTTCCCACGATCCAGCGGATGTTGGCAATTTGATCTCTGGTTCCTCTGCCTTTTCTAAAACCAGCTTGAACCTCTGGAAGTTCATGGTTCACATACTGCTGAAGCCTGGCTTGGAGAATTTTGAGCATTATTTGATTAGCATGTGAGATGAGTGCAGTTGTGCAGTACTTTGAGCATTCTTTGGCATTGCCTTTCTTTGGAATTGGAATGAAAACTGACCTTTTCCAGTCCTGTGACCACTGCTGATATTTCCAAATTTTCTGGCAAATTTGCTTGTCGTAACAAACACCCTCTTCCAACAACACAAGAGAAGAGTCTACACATGGACATTACCAGATGGTCAACACCAAAGTCAGATTGATTATATTCTTTGAAGCCAAAGATGGAAAAGCTCTATACAGTCAGCAAAAAGAAGACCGGGAGCTGACTGTGGCTCAATCATGAACTTCTTATCGCCAAATTCAGACTTAAATTGAAGAAAGTAAGGAAAAGCACTAGAACATTCAGGTATGACCTGAATCAAATCCTGAGGCTGTCTGAAGAGGCCTTACCAATAGCTGAAAAGAAGAGAAGACAAAAGCAAAGGAAAAAAGGAAAGATATACCCATTTGAATGCAGGGTTCCAAAGAATAGCAAGGAGAGATAAAGCCTTCCTCAGCAATCAATGAAAAGAAATAGAGGAAAACAACTGAATGGGAAAGACTATAAATCTCTTCAATAAAATCAGAGATATCAAGGGAACATTTCATGCAAAGATGGGCTCGATAAAGAACAGAAATGGTATGGACCTAACAGAAGCAGAAGATACTTAGAAGAGGTGGCAACAATACACAGAATTCTACAAAAAAGAGCTTCACAACTCAGATAATCACAATGGTGTGATCACTCCCCTAGAGCCAGACATCCTGGAATGTGAAGTCAAGTGGGCCTTAGAAAGCATCACTACGAACAAAACTAGTGGAGGTGATGGAATTCCACTTGAGCTATTTCTAATTCTGAAAGATGATGCTGTGAAAGTGCTGCACTCAATATGCCAGCAAATTTGGAGACACAAGGGAAACCCCTAAATTAATTACTTGGAACCAAAACACATTTATACAAAACACAAGGACTTTCTGTGAAGTCATATAAAGTTATAACTTCCCTCATAACTCTGTCAGTAAAGAATCTGCCTGCAATGCAGGAGACTCTGGTTCGATTCCTAGATCAGGAAGATCCCCTGGAGAAGGAAATGGCAATCTACTCCAGTATTCTTGCCAGGAGAATGCCATGGACAGAGGAGCCTGGCGGGCTACATACAGTCAATGTGGTTGTGAAAGTCAGATGCAACTTAGCAGCTGAACCACCAACCATGTAAAATTATACAGTAACAACCACAACAAGCAAACACATCATAAAACTTGACAACTCTTGTTTGTGGCAGCTACAAGATCAGAAATATTTTAGTCAGACTTTTTATTTATCTCTTGCCTAAGTGAATATTAATACACAATTTATGCAAAGTTATAAGCCTGTGAAAGTTTCCTTAGCTTCCAGGCTTGTCTTTCTGTGTCGTTCTTTCTCCTTTTCCAGTATTGCAGCCCTCAAGGACCCCAAAGGCCTCTCGCTTTTTTCACGGCCCTTCCAGTATCAATTTATAACTGAGGGCACAGCATATTTATGAAGTGAGCTTCATTCACGGTAGGATGTTTCATGAGCTAAGTACTTAACATTTGAGCCTTTAACCTCACAGAGACAAAGGACTATCTGCTTATTTGTTTGTCTCTGCTGATCACCTTTATTTGGAAAAAAAAAAAAGAAACAGAATTCTGGTCAGCCTCAGTCTAGGAAGGTAAGCATAATAACAGTCAGCTTGGCTGAACAGAAAACAAAAGTTTATAATTAGGACTGTTTCTCAAACCACAAATCACCTGGAGTCTTTGTAAAAATGAAGATCCATGAGCCACATTCCATACCCATTAAATCCTAATCTCTGCTGGAGAAGCCCCACATTGCCCCAAAGTACAGATGATTCTCAACAGCTGAGCCCTGAGAACTGCTGCTTGAAGACAATGATTCAACGTCTATTCATATGAAAAAGTCGTGCCACAAGTGAACACATTTTTTTCTGAAATAAACTTTTCCTATGATGTGTGCTTAATTTTTTTCAGTATGCTATTTCTGTTTTATTTTCTGCAATGTATTATTTAGCTTAGCGAGATTGTTATAACAATCCTCTTTAACCAAAATCCCCCACTGGGCTGGTTTTACAAGTAAAAGATGATGTCACTGACATCTCTTTTAGCATCTCTGATCTTAACATGTAGTGGAAATTAAATTAATGAAAACAAAGGCCATCAAAGGGATTATAAATTAATTTTCTCTTCACTCAAATGAACAGCAGGAGAAAATAATTTTTGCCATGATTGAAAATGACATCATGCTGTCTTCTACAAAATAGCATCCTCTGAGTAATTCTATTTAATTTTTTTTAATTTAGTTCATTTTAAAACTACAGTAGATTATTTCAAAGAGGTTTTTTCCCCCCAAAAAGTTAAATACTGTTGGCTACATTATCCTGTGTTTTAAGTTAGAGGACTTAATTGATTATGTGGTTTTCTCTTATACCATTTTTCAGTTTTAGGGTATATCGTCCTGTGTTCAGTCACTCAGTCATGTCTAACTCTTTGCAACTCCATGAGCTGTAGCCCACCAGTTTCTTCTGTCTATGGGATTTTCCAGGGAAGAATGGTGGGTTGCCATTTCCTTCTCTGGGCGATATTCCCAACGCTTCCCAGGGATCAAACCATGTCTCCTGTATCTCCTGCATTGGCAGGTGGATTCTTTACCACTGAGCCATTTGGGAAGCCCACTTAGGGTAGGTCATTTAACTGTAATTAATGCCATAACTAGGAAAAATCTGGGTTTGGGGAGAGAGTAGGTATTTAGCAAATGTTTACCTAAATCAGATGATATTTGGGCTTCTACTTCTGGTTGACTACAAGAGAATCACATACACACACACACACACACACACACACACACACACACACACACACACACACAAACCCCCTCTGCTTTTACATGAACTGGAAGAGTTAAAATTTGCAAATTGCTCTTACTTCATTCTCTAATCATTTGCAAAGTATAAAGTGTTTGGTTATGACTCTGGGGCAGGGGGTCAAGAGGAAAGAGTTAAAAAGGAGAAATAAATGCATCTCTTTTTTTTCTCAAAGAAAGAACATATATTAAAATTTATACACTGAGATGGTTTTCATCTGCTCATTCTATTTATGGTAAAAAAAAAAAATAAGCCTATCATTTCTTTCTGGAATTAAGTGTGGACAACAGTGGTATCTTAGAGCCATCCAATGTACTTGGAAATTTAGGAAGATGACCTGAACACGAACTTCCCATATCTCATTAGGGGAGCCATTTTATGCACCCTATAAAGGTTTCCTAGCTGCGGCATACATTTCACACACAGAGACTACACAGAGTAAAGTTTGTTTTAATCACTACATTCGACTGAATCATAATGCCACACTCCCCTGTTTTTACAGCTGTCTGATGTTATAATGAGTCCTTTCTTTACCTGCTGATCTGGCACAAAAAACCCAAATTCAGAGGGCATCTGCTGCTGCTAAGTCATGTTAGTCGTGTCCAACTCTGCGCGACCCCATAGACGGCAGCCCACCAGGCTCCTCTGTCCATGGAATTTTCCAGGCAAGAACACTGGAGTGGGTTGCCATTGCCTTCTCCGCAGAGGGCATCAACCACGGCTTTAAGTTTACTGGGAGTTTTGCTTCCAGGCAGAAGTATGCCATCTTAGGGAACAAGAACTTCTAGACCTAGAATCTAAAGGAGTAGAGACGGAAGCATAAACTTTCCCAAGTGAGCCGCTGGGAGAGACCTCTCTTCCTTCTACCTCTGGGTCTCGTCCTGAGAACAGCTCTTCTTCCTCCTGAAGTGCCTGCTCCCAACTGGCCCCTCAGCAATGCCAACAGGCTGTTCTGCAACTTCCTAGTCTACTGGATGGTACAGAGGGTGGTAGGAATACTGGGGGCCTGGCCTAGGTCTTTCTCAGTCTCCTTTCTCCCCTTCTGCCCCTACCTTTTTATAATGAACTATCCTTGAAACTCAGTCTTTGACTTATTTTGCTATTGTGTTGCTCAGTTGCTCAGTTATATCTAACTCTTTGAGACCCTGTGGACTGCAGCACACCAGTCTTCCCTGTCCTTTGCCATCTCCTGGGGTTTGCTCAAACTTATTGTCACTGAGTCGGTGATACCATCCAGCCATTGCATGTTTTATTTTCCCCTTCTCCTCCTGCCTTCAATCTTTCCCAGGATCAGGGTCTTTTCAGAGTTAGCTTTTCCCATCAAGTGGCCAAAGTACTAGAGATTCAGCATCAGTCCTTCTAATGAATAGTAGTCAGGACTGATTTCCATTACGGTTGACTGGTTTGATCTTCTTGCAGTCTAAGGCAATCTCAAGAGTCTTCTCTAACACCATAGTTCAAAACCATCGATTCTTTGTCATTCAGCCTTCTTTATGATCCAGCCCTCACATCCATACATGACTGCTGGAAAAACCATAGCTTTGACTAAATGAACCTTTGTTGGCAAAGTAATGTCTCTGCTTTTTAATACACTATCTAGGTTTATCATAACTTTTCTTCCAAGTGGCAAGCATCTTTTAATTTCGTGACTGCAGTCACCATCTGCAGTGAGTTTGGAGCCCAAGAAAATAAAATCTGTCACTGTTTCCATTGTTTCCCCATCTATTTGCCATTGAAGTAATGGGACCAGATGCCATGATCTTCGTCTTTTGAATATTGAGTTTTAAGCCAGCTTTTTCACTTTCCTCTTTCACTTTTATCAAGAGGCTCTTTAGTTTCTCTTCTCTTTCTGCCGTAAGGGTGGTGTCATCTGCATATCTGAGATCATTAATATGTCTCCCAGGACATCCAGTCTCATGGTTTAATATACCATGTGCTGGGCTTAGTCACTCGGTCATGTCTGACTCTTTGTGACCCCATGGACTGTAGCCCGCCAGGCCCCTCTGTCCATGGGATTTCTCCAGGCAAAAATACTGGAGTGGGTTACTTTGCCCTCCTTCAGGGGATCTTCCCAACCCAGGATCGAACCCAAGTCTCCCGTATTGCAGGCAAATTCTTTACTGTTTGAGCCACCAGTGAAGCCCTAATATATCACATTCTCTTTCAAAATCCTGTCTTTAGCTTAGACCTTTGCCCTGAAATCTATCTATCTACCTACCTATCTAATCTATTCAGTCATGTCCTACTCTTTGCAGCCGTAAGGACTGTAGCCCACCAGGCTCCTCTATCCATGGGGATTCTCCAGGCAAGAACACTGGTATGGGTTGCTGTGCCATCCTCCAGGGGATCTTTCCACCACCACCAACTGAACATCAGAAAGGACCCGATTCTCCCATCTCAGTTACCAATAATATTCTTCCAAGTTCCTCAGTGAGAAGATCTTGAGTCCTTTTATTTCTCTTCCTACTGTCACATCTAATTTATCAGCAAACTCAAATGTACCTTCAAAACATATCTAGAGTCTGACCAGCTCCTTCCAAGCCCACTACTACCACTCAGATCCAAGTCACCATGATCTCTCCAGTGGATTATTTATGTAGGTTTCCAATTAATCCTTCAGTGTTAACCCTTGCTCTTTTTCAGGCTGTTCTCAACACAGACACCAGAGTCGATCTGTAAACCAGATCATTTTTCTGTTCAGAATGAAACCTAAAGTCCTTTCAAAGGTCTATGAGGTTTTACAAAACAAGTAACTCAACAATCTTAGATTTCTCATGCTACCACCTACCCTCCACTCATTGCTCAAAAGCCACGTTGGCCTCTGACTATTCCATAACCATGCCTGCCCATGCTCCCAACTTAAAGTCTATGTATTTAGTATTCTTGCTTGGAGAATCCCATGGACAGAGGAGCCTGGCGGGCTACAGTGCACAGACTGCAAGAGTCGGACATGACTTAGTGACTAAACCACCACCCCCCTCATTTGTCTTTCTCTCAGCCCGGAATGCTCTTCCCACAGACATTCCCGTCATTAGCTCCCTTGGTTCCCTTAGATCTTTACTAAAAGATCTTCTTAGTGAAGTTTTCCCCAACTACCAAATTTAAAATAGGAACCACATTTACCTGAATTCCCTCTATCCCTGCTTTATTCTTCCCCAAAGTACTTATTACTACTAGCATTTTATATATTTTACTATATACTTACATCTGTGTATTTGTCTCTGGTCTTATAAGAATATAAATTTCATAAGGGCAGGCTATCTGTTTTGTTCTTTTCTATATTCCTTGTTCTGAGAGGAGAGCTGTCTAATAGCTAGCTGTTCAATATATGCTTGTTGAGTGAAGAAAAAAACAGTATCCCCTAGAAATATGATGGTATCAACTTCTCTCTGATGAAAAGATACTTCATGTCTTTCTACGTGTTTGTGCTTAAAAACCCGATGATAGGAATGGTTTCAGAAGGAGAAAAGTGAAAGTTGCTCAGTCGTGTTGGACTCTTTGCAACCCCTTGGACTGCCAGGCACCTCTGTCCATAGGCTCCTCCGGGAAAGAACACTGGAGTGGGTAGCCATTCTCTTCTCCAGGGGATCTTCCCAACCCAGGGATCAAACCCAGGTCTCCCACATTGCAGGCAGATTCTTCACTGACTGAGACACCAGGGAAAGTAGCATAATAAGTCATTAGCATTCTGCTCATACTTCTTTTTAAAAGACAGTGATATGTTAATAAGACCTCACATTTCTACTAAAAGTTGTGTTATTTAAAAACATTATTTTGATTATCTTCTAAGATGTGTGAAAGTCGAACATACCTATCAATTACATTCTTAAAATGAACACTGATAATTTTAACAAAAGCTAATCTCACTTTTTAAAAGCTGATAGAAATATGTGATTTTAATTTATTAAAGTGATAGTTAATTTGTTTAGAAGAGTTAAGTTATTCTCCTGAAATGCATCCCTTTATCAACTTTGCATGCATACTGTTGCTAAGTTGTGTCCGACTCTTTGCGACGCCATGGACTGTAGCCCATCAGGCTCCTCTGTCCATGTGATTTTCCAGGTAAGCATACTGGAATAGATTGCCATTTCCTCGTAGAGGGGATCTTCCCAACCCAAGGATTGAACCTGTGGCCCTGTGTCTCTTGCATTGCAGGCGGATTCTAATGTAATGCTTCCATTAAATTGGATGGGCTTCCCTGGTTGCTCGGGGTGAAGAATCCACTTGGAGTACAGAAGACACAGGGCAGCGGGTTCAATCCCTGGGTGGGGAAGATCCCCTGGAGAAGGAAGTGACAACCCATTCCAGTGTTCTTGCCTGGAAAATACCATGTACAGAGGAGCCTGGCGGCTACAGTCCATGGGGTCACGAACAGTTCGACATAACTTATCAGCTAAACAACACAACTAAATCAGATGAGAGCTCAGTTCTCTTACCCTGCCCACCACTACTTCTCTGCTGTCCTCCACCTATTAAATGACACCAATTTTTCATTAGCTCAATGACCACTGCTAATATTATTGTGACTATCTTAATATTGTTATCTGACATTACTTTGTAAAAACTCTAGCACTCATATTTTTAATTTTTCAAAGGTTTTTCTTATGATAGTTCAGTTGCATAGATTTGGATTTTAATTTGAGGATAAAATACCTTCTCTTGTGTGTCTGGGATATTAATTCAAGAAGGTTTTTTTAGATTTTTCTCCGACCATCTGCCTTTTCCTTTTTTTATATCAGATCTTTCTGTTTTGATCTCTTTGTCTTGACTGAAGCACCCTTAGACTATATGGTTAACTTGGGCTGACCAGTCATATTTAAAATCAAAGCTTTACAAAGCGGATTGGATGTTCCAGAGGTGGCGACTGTTAATTTAAGGCTTCACTATAAGGTCCTCATGTGGCAAGCCATTTTTCTTTTCCCATCTTTTTTGTAACTTTAAAAAATGCTTCTCTGTCAGTATTTAAAGGTTGTTGTTCTGTGACCATTTAGATAAGAGTACTTTCTTTCACCCTTGGGCACACAGACTTCCTTGCCGGCTCCCATCCTAGAATTTGAATAGTAAGAAAAAGAGCTGATGCTTCACCTTGCCTCCTAATCACAATTTTTAAAGATGTCACACACACCCATGGCCAATGTTTCCTGACTAGCCAATCTGAAAACAGTCACTCTCAAATTATGTTATCTTTAATCTTCTGCATAATTCTTGTCACTATCTGGTATTTTGGCTTGTTGTCTCTTTATATTATCTCTATTTCCTTCTAGAATGGTACATAAGATCTTATCTGTTTTGTTCACTTCCGAGTACATAGTATGTAGCTAACAAATATATACCAAAGGAATAAATGATTATATGAATGAATGGGATCTGAACTCTCTATTAATAAGTTTCTCCAAAGAAAAGATGCAGATTGGGAGAGAGCTGGGAACGGAGAACAAAACTGCATGACTTACCAGCTGCATCTTCTCTCTCTTCCACTCTCGACACAGTTTCTTTAAAACCAGTGCCCATATTTTTTGCCCAGCATCTCAATCACATGGTCTGGTGAGGTTTATGGCCCCAAATTCCGAGCCTATTTCATTCTCTGTGCTCAGATTAGTGGTTTCCATGTTATCCACACTACACAGCTACCACTCACTCCTCTATCAGCTCTTCTCTTAGTCCTGAGGAGTTTATACTTCTTTTATCCCTTTTTTGTTACTTATGTGGGAGAATCATAAATGATCTAAACAATTGTGGTCTTTCCATCATGCACACCTAAAATCAGAGTACTTTGATATGGAAACTGAGTGTTTTATTTTTCTTCTTTTCTTTGTCTCACTGTAAGGAGAGGTTGCCATTTATTCACATCTCTATATTCAAAATAATCTTTTAAAATTGCAAATATGATTACTGCAGACTCCTTGCCCTCTTAAAATACTTCAGTGACTTTGCATTGCTTTTAAGATAAGGGCCTAACAGCCCTGTTCCTTGTGGAATAGCCCTGTGCTGCCCAGCCTGCCTCTCTGGTCTCAGCTATCACAGTTTTGGACAGCTAAGCAGGGCCCTGTATTTTAGGCTCTCTCACATGACTGAGCTCTCCCTTGCCGTAAGACCTTCTGCATAAACTTTTAGCTCTCCTTCAAAGTTACTTCTTCAGGACATCTTTCCTTGACCTCCCAGACTAAGTAAATTCCTTCTAGTCTCCCACTGAACTGTTGTTTTACGTGTAATAGCACCTAGCAGAGCTGTGCATGAGTGCTAAGTCACTTCAGTCGCATCCGGCTCTTTGCGGCTCCATGGACTGCAGCCTGCCAGGCTCCTCTGTCCATGGGATTCTCCAGGCAAGAATACTGGAGTGGGTTGCTATGCCCTCCTGCAAGGGATCCTCTCGACCCAGGGACTGAACCCACGCCTCTCATGTCTCCTGCGCTGGCAGGCAGGTTCTTTACCACTGGCATCACCTGGGAAGCCCTCACGTGGCTGTAGTTAATTTTTAACTTGGCATTATGTTATCAAAACTAGTGAGAGCGAGACAACTGTTAACCTCCCTGAGGTCATTAACATATGTTCACAGCCTAGTCTGGTACTTGGCATGATACAGGTTCTCAAAAAATATTTTCGGAATGAATAAATAAATGCAATCAAGCACACAGTTCTAAGAAGAGACAAGAAGAAAGCCCCTACAGAGCACAGAGATCTTTGTCTTTTTGATCCTTACATTGTTTATTGGCTTCTCGTGTGAGTATACATCTTGCTCCAGCCTTGGCCGATAGGAGACTTGTTAGCTTTATATGCAGTATTACCACTGACTGGTATTTTTTTTCCTTGACATTCGGTCTTTGAATGTAAATTTAATTCAAAATAGGCACAGGGTTTTAAAACTCTAGTACTATATTTGTTCTTTTGTGGGAAGCAACCGCCAAATTAGCCCTGAATCTTCTGAGTTGCTCGATTCTATCATTTCTACTGCTATGTCCCATTGCACCATTGGTCCCTCAATGAAAGACTTGTTTAAATGATTTCTAAGAATTCAAAACATGGGCCTAGGGTAGTGATTTCAGGTATTCCACAATGGTGAATTAACTCTCATCTTAAAAAACTACACAATCTACTATTTTATTCCACAGTTGTTCACAGAAATCAAGTTGGCCCCACTGTACCATCATAAGAATTCATATCAACAAACAAAAAAGAATTCACATCATCAAATCAGGCTGTCAACAGTCTCACACTTTGTCTACCAGAATTTGTGAAAAGCACTGATGACTAGAATCCTTATTAAGGTGTGAGCTAATGATCGCATTAAAAATTGACCCATGAAAAGCTGAACTTATTTGGGAAACATAGAAAGAAAACATATGTAATTGGGGCACTGACTTTATGATTTTGTGCCTTTGCTACTGTCAGCTATGTAAGGAAAATAAGCAAAAGGCACTTGCTTGACCCTCTTACGAACAGTGTCTCTCCTTTATCTCATCCTTCAGTGACCCATCCCATGACTTAAGTAGGTGAACTCTAGGGAAAAGCCATCGGATACTCTTCAGGCCATAATTTTGTGGAAAATGCTTCTTTCTTGACAAAGACAGAAATGCAGACAAGAAAGAAAATCAGTCCTCAGGTCTGGAATTTCCTTACAGAAGAAAGTAAAATTTTCTTTCAGTGAAGACTTTAGATGGTCAAGTTGTTTATTACTATATGAAATGAATGTATAAAATGGAGCCAATAAAGGGAAAAAATGGCTTTAATTAGGGAAGTTGTGACAAGGACTCTTATTTTCTTGGTTTCTATTTTATATCTTCTATTTTCTAAGGAAGAAATGTAATGAATAAGGCACTGAGCTTGCTGAAGCAAACATTAATTTTTAGCTACTTACCTGGTATCTTTAATTGCTAATTAATTTTTCTTTAATTAACAGGGACATTCTTGAGGTGCTTATCTCCAGAATTTTTCTGAATTAAAGGGCAATCTTTCTTATACCTTGACTTGAGGATATCAATGTGTAACTGGTCTTAAGTATAACTCTGAGGTTTATACTTGGCCAATTTCATTAGTCCATAAGAACGCTATTCTTTTGTGAGACAGAATTCTTTCCATTACAAGACCTGTGCTTAATAAATTAATAACAGGGTCACCTGAAATAATATCAATGCTTGAATTTTATATTTTAATCATGTAAATCATATACTTGGCATGTTTGCATGTAATCAGCCTGTAATCAGATAAGAAAAGAACAGACATTTAATGTGAGAGCTCATTTATGTGCATAGATAGGTGTATTTGTGTAATGCTCTTGGTCTAATCTGAATACCCATCTATGAAATGACAAAAGATCACTGAGGCAGATTTCTTTGTTTAGCCTTGAATTCTGCAGAACTTATAACTTGGACAATCACAAGAGAAAAATAAACTGATTTGTGCATTTTATGTTGCAGTTAAATAGGAACATGGTTCTCAGGTTCTCTAGGGACTTGCAGGGCACTCCATCATTTTCTCTTGCTGTCTGACACCTGAAAGGAAAGATAAAGTGGAGATGAAAGGACTCACTGCAAGGAAAACTCCAAGGTGAGTATCAAATGCTGTCAACTCTCAAGTAGGTTAAAATATTATTTCTACATAGATTTTTTTTCTGATAGAATTCTGCCTTTCTAGAAGCACACCACTTAATCAAGGAATCTGAATGCTGGTGTTCCCCTGCAGTGATATTTTACCCAAATGCAGTGCACTGTGAGAAAACTAATTAACTTTGACTTCACTGCACCTATTCCCAGAAGACTCAGCTCTCTTGTCATCTGGGTAGAATAATTAAAGAAAAATAAAATTTCCCCAAAGAGAAAAACTTTTGGTTCAAGATTGTAAAACAGAAATGAAATAAATTGTTACCTTGGAAAGAAATGAACTGCAAACTCTTTCCATCTGTTTATTTAGGGAGGAAGTCAGGTGGCCTCATCTTCATGGCCACAGACGATGATTCGCTCCTGTGTTCTGACTTCTGCAGCATCGGGACTTGCTTATCTGTCAACAGCTTCACACACTAGGCCTGGCTGTGCCTGTCTTTGCCAAATGGTGGGTAAGGGAAGTACGATGCCCCAGAAAGTGGATCATCTGTGTCAGCCTCCCAGGCAGCTTTGTTACATTTTTAGCTGCTGCTCAGAAAAGGACAGGAGAATTTAAACCTCCAGGGCGAGACCCAATCACTGAATCTCCAGCTCAAAGCCTGAAACGTCACCCCTAATCAATCAGTTGTTAGGGATCACAGAATATTCTTTTAACTTTTATTCTGAAATTGGCTAGAGACTGAATATAATGTGAAGAAATCAGAGATTATCACACATTCCATCAAATTCACTTTTGTGAGATAACCAGTGGATAAACTATGTCACTGGTGCCAAAGTCTTATTAATTGGATGAAGCATTTAGATGTTGAGTAGAAGATAAATAATTTTCTAAATTAGAAGCAGTTTTGTAAAAACAAAGTCAACTTTTTAAAAACCTTTGAAAAGCTCTAATCTCTTTTCACCAAGTCCCAAGAACTGCAAGACTTTCTGGAGTTGTTAATTTAAGGTAATAGGAAAAGTTTGTGAACCTTATGTCTTTGATTTACTTTTTAGGCTATAAATAAAATTTATACAAAATAAACTCACCACTCACATTTACAGTGATTGACAAAAGTAAATACAGGAACCAAAGGGATTTCTGAAGGATAAAAAATTACCCTGCTTGTTTCAAAAACATTAAAAAAGAAACTTTTAATTGTTAAGTATTCTTATTTGAAGCTGGCAATAACTTGTGTTGCTCAGTTTTGACTTGACAACTGAAACCAGGTCAGCAAATTTCTGTCTCCACAAACATTCTGAAGCTCATGTGAGATCTCTACATGGTAACCTAAAGTTACACAATTTTGGTAAACTCATAATACTTGAGAATAAGAATAGTGATTTTGATACTGGTTCTTAAGGTCAGATTACAAGGAAGGCTGACATTAAAATTCTGTTTGAACCGTCTGTCAGCTCTTCCTTCATGGCTGAAAACATGAAACAAGTTTTTGACCTTCAAAGACTTGAAGAAAAACGCCATTTGTCTTTGACATTTCATGCTCAATAGACAATGTTTTCTGTTTTTCTGTTCTTAATTTTGGCAACATTTTATTATTTGAGGCATGCTGCTCATGGGACAACATTCTTTTGCTTTTGCTCTCAAAACCAAGGACCCAGCTAATTAACATAGAAGATAAAATACAAATTGATGTTGGAAATATATAACTTACTCAGTTACAGGAAATGTTAACTTCCAAAGACAAAACCTGAAGAAACACCATAGAAAGTTTGGCTATCTGCCTCCTTGGAAGATGTGGCAGGGAACCTAGCATATTCCAGATCATTCAAGGATTTAAATTTAAATTCTGGACTCCAAGTAAAACATTTCAAAGGAATGTTCCTGTGGACTCTGGGGTGGACTGCATCTCACCATATGTTGAGTGTACAACCAATTGTAGGGCTCAGGGCAGCTACAGCAGCATTATGTCAGCGATGCCCTATAGTAGCCAAGGAACTCTTTACGGGCCTGGTATATTTCCTCCATTCACCCAGAAGGGAGGGCTCAGTCTGGCCTCTGTGCCCTCAGGAAAGGGCCATTAAAGTGATGTACACACAGGTGCAAGGGTGCGGGGCAAGAGGGGGAGTGGGGGAGAGTGGGCGGGAGTCAATTTTCAACTTCTAAGTTTCAAAATTAACTTTGGAAATACATTGGAGGCAATAGTTTCAAAGAAAAGGTTTTTGACTCTCCAGAGGCCAGAGGCTTAAAAAAAAGGGGGGGGGGCCGAGGCTAAGGAATCAAAGTATAAAGTTAATGCCAAAAAGAACACATTTGGAAGACTAGAGAAGATATAAGACCAAATTTCTATTACTCCAGTGATTTTAAAATATCCCTCTGAAGCAGAGGTGAAGCTGAATTTACGAATTATCAGTTTGAGAGAGTGATGTGGGCTCTGAGAAGAGACAAACATGGGGCAGCAGAGGCCCCTATGGGTTTGAGGCCCCAAAGCAGAAGGGCCTTGTGTTCGGCCTCCCATGGTGAGCCCTGGAAGTGGCCGCCTGGCAGGATTCTCACCCACTCCCTAGCGTGCAGGTGTCAGCATAGATGGCGACATGGACGGCAGTGCTGGAGACAGAAACGTTTGGCCTCTCAGTCCTAGGACAGTGTGGCGGAGGAGGGCGACATTTTATAAGGCTCTGAAAGCGAAAAGGGAAAGTTGCTCAGTTGTGTCTGACTCTCTGTGACCCTGTGGACTATACAGTCCTTGGAATTTTCCAGGCCAGAATACTGGAGTGGGTAGCCTTTCCCTTCTCCAGGAGGTCTTCCCAACCCAGAGATCAAATCCAATTCTCCCACATTGCAGGTGGATTCTTTACCAGCTGAGCCACAAGGGAAGCCCAAGGATACTGGAGTGAGTACCCTATCCCTTCTCCAGCAGATCTTCCCAACCCAGGAATCAAACAGGGGTCTCCTGCATCCTTACCAACTGAGCTATCTGAGAAGCCCAAGCCCCCCAAAGGGGGCAGAATTTGGATGAGAAGGGTGGGATGGGGTGGGAGGCTGTCTCTTATACACATCTAACTCTCAAGTAGGTTAAAATATTATTTCTACATAGATTTTTTTTCTGATAGAATTCTGCCTTTCTAGAAGCACACCACTTAATCAAGGAATCTGAATGCTGGTGTTCCCCTGCAGTGATATTTTACCCAAATGCAGTGCACTGTGAGAAAACTAATTAACTTTGACTTCACTGCACCTATTCCCAGAAGACTCAGCTCTCTTGTCATCTGTGAGGGGACATATGTACACCTAGGACTGATTCATGTTGCTGTATGACAGAAACTAACACAATATTGTAAAGCAATCACCCTTCAATTAAAAAAAAAGTGTTGGTGAACCCGAAGAGGCTTCAAATGACAAGCAACAAGTTTATAGAAATAAACACAGCTATGACCACAGAAAGATTGGAAACTGAATGCCCAGCGTGTCAGCATGGAGGGCTGGGAGTGACCAGGAACGGACACTGGACCACAGGCCACAGACGCGATTACAGGCACGTGACACGAGAGGGCCAGCCTTTCCCCACAGGGCTCGGCCTCAGTGCTATGGAGTCACCCAGGAGTGAGATACAACCTGGGGGAGAGGGGAGAGGGAAAATCCTGAATTGCTCAGTGGCCACAGGGTGGATCTTGAAGTGTCAGAAAGTTCTGTTACAGAAAATGTATTTGCCCTAAAATGGCCATTTTTGCACATGCTTGTGGCCCAATCTCATACTCACTTCATGTATGAAAGACTAACTTGAGTAGATCAACTGCTCTCTAACTAGATACAGGAAGCAGTCCGTAAGTTTCAGGATTACAGAGGTAAAGAGGAAGAGCTGAGGAAAGAAGTCACGCTGTTTTCCGTCATGTACTGTATGTAGTCTTCTTCATGGCTCCTTAACGTGCCAATATTTGCGTCTCTGACACAGGGTTTGGCAATTCACGCCTCCTGAACCAAATCCAAACTGCCGCCTGCCTGTTTTGTTACA
The DNA here is from genome assembly GCA_006408675.1 of Madoqua kirkii. NCBI lineage: Eukaryota > Metazoa > Chordata > Mammalia > Artiodactyla > Bovidae > Madoqua > Madoqua kirkii. The sequence goes on from SJYC01060098.1 coordinate 25,570, forward strand.
GCTTGCCAATTTAAATTGGTTTAATATTTTCAAATGGTTGTAAACAAATCAAAAGAAAATCATATAAAATTGTCAATATCTGGAAATAATATTTTACTGGAACAGAGTCATACCTACTTGTTTATAAAAGTAGCTCACTACAGCAAAGTTAAGTAGTTACAACAGACCACAGGACCCTGACGGCCCAATATTTTTGCCATCTATTCATTTACAGAATAAATTTGACAATCCTAGATCTAGTAGGAAACTCCCAGGTTGAACATACACAGAACTCAGACTCATCAAACGTGTTTACTAGGATTCTGTGGCCGTTTAATATTAAACTGTTGCTTAATTTGAGTGGCTGGCTGTATACACAGGGCTTCCTGGTGCTCAGATGGTAAAGCATCTTCTTGCAATGAAGGAGACCCAGGTTCAGTCCCTGGGTTGGGAAGATCCCCTGGAGAAGGAAATGGCAAACCAATCCAGAATTCTTGCCTGGAGGATGCCATGGACAGAGGAACCTGGTGGGCCATAGCCCATGGAGTTGCAAAGAGTTGGACACAATTGAGCAACTATTACACACACACACTGTATATAAAGGTCAAGAACAGAGTCTGACATACAGTAAGCACCATCTAAGTGATAGCTAATCTTCTCATTTGTAATCTTGTATAATTTGAAATTGTACTTTTAGCTGCTGCTAGGATATACCTCTATGGTTTCAATATTATTATTTTTTAAACTCAACAAACCAAGTTTCCATTCAATTTATCAAGTAAAGTAAAAAGTCATCTAAATGTTGCAAGTCAAACCAGTAAAAGTCAATCACCATGCCTTGTTTACTCTGAAATACGTACCTGGATTATGAAAAGATGTCACTATCGCTCCAATATTGTTTCCAATGGAATAATAATGGTAACAGCAGGTAGCTGTTCCTTCCAAATGTCAAGCATTTTAAATGCATTTTTTCACTTACCTCTAATGACATTCCCACAAGGTAGGGCTATTCCCAATCTATAAATGAGAAAAATGGGGCACAGAAAGACCGAGGAACTCACAGTTTTGGCTCATAATTGGCACAGCCAAGACCCAAATACTCTCTAAATCTCTGGTCTCCCCTGTAAACTGTATCACTTTTTCTTTACAGTTTCTGGCTTCAAGTATCATTGACTCCTCTACTCAGTCTTCTTTCGATAAAAACTGCCATCAACAAGCTGGTTAAGGAGATCTAGTGGTCCAGCTGGTGACTGGAAGCAAATTTAAGTCTGTCAGACAAGGCCCTGTGTGTTAAATTCACAGCCCTGCCCTCTGCAGCGCCCCCTAGTGGCCTCTGTGGGCCCAGCAGCTGGGTTGACCGCGGGCCTCCTGCGGGGACAGTCGGCAATATGGCAAACGTGCACGCCCTTACCGGCTTTTCTTGTGAATAACCCGGTCATTCAGACATGCTGTCCTGACCTCTGCTTGTCAGGAAAGTGTCCTGACTGCTGTTCTCTCTAAGAAAGGAGCTTGACTGAAAAGATCAGTGAGCCTCACAGCCCTTGACTGTAACAAGGAAACTGTCTGTTCTTTCCTGGACATTTCGGTTTTCATAACCCCGTTTTCTTGATCCTCAATAAGCACACTCTGGGCGTGAGAGGCTTCGGTGTTCTCTCCAAAAGTCCACTCCCTAAAGCCAGAAAGAGAAAAACAAATATCATATAACGTCACTGATATGTAGAATCTAGAAAAAGGGTACAGATGAATTTATTGACAAAGCAGAAATAGAAACAATGATGTAGAGAATAAACGTATGGATACCAAGCGGGGAGGAAACGTCAGGGATGATTTGGGAGACTGGGATTGACATATACAGTATATATAGAACATATATATATATATATATATATGTATATTGTGCATGTGCTAAGTCATTCCAGTCCTGGCTGACTCTTTGCGACCCTGCGGACTTAGCCCTCCAGGCTCTCTGTCCATGGGATTCCCCAGGTAAGACTGCGGGAGTGCATTGCCATTTCCTCTTTCAGGGGATCTTCTTGACCCAGGGGTAGAACCCACATCTCCTGTACTGGCAGGTGAGTTCTTGACCCCTAGTGCCACCTGGGAGGCCCCATACATGTATGCATGACCGTGCATAAACCAGGTAACTAATGAGAACCTGTTGTACAGCACAGAGAACCCCACTCAATGATCTGTGGGGACCTAAGTGGGAAGGAAAGCTAAAAAAAGAGTGGGTGCATGCATACATATAACTGACTCAGTTTGCTGTACAGCCAAAATTGACACAACATTGTGAAGCAGCTCTACTTCCATTTTTTTTAAGTTCACTACTAAAAACAGAAGGTAACACAATAGTTTCAACCTAATTTTCGAAATTAGCTAATTTATTAGCTCATCTGAGAGTATATTCAACTGATAATTGTTTTTTCCTTCACACATACTGCCTCAAATTGAATTTGCCAGTCTCTGGTGGTGTGTTTGGGACTTTTCTCTCTGCCAAACTAAGATTTTTTTTAATGTGTTGATTAATAAACACCACCATGTTTGAGACTTTCTAAGACCCCATACAACTGTTGCTTAATAGATCTTTCTTGGCAGCCTCAGAACTTTTTTTATGATCTTTCCAAATATGTTTAAATAATTTGATTCATTTCAGCATAAGGTTGAACAATAAAGCTATATGCTACGCAGATACAAAATGAAGACTATATCATCCCTGTCCTGGGCATGCTTTGCTAGTTAGAATGGTACTAAGCTAAAGACTCAGTGCTTGAACTCAAATACACTGAGCGTAAGTGTTCACTGTGCCCCCTCCCTGAAAGAGGTATGTAAATATCCAGGCTCCTGCTACCTAAATGTGACCCTATTTGTAAATAGTGGTTTTGCAGATGTAATCAATATAAGAAGAATCACTAGTGTGAACACTAATTCAGCATGACTGGTGTCTTTAAGAGAAGATGGAAGTTTAAGACACACACAAACAGGGAGAATGGCATGTAAAGACAGAGGCAGAGACTGAAGTTCTGTTGCCATGAACCAGGGAATAACTGGAGCTGCAAAATACTGGAAAAGGCAAGGAAGGTCCCTGTCCTCGAGGCTTCGCAGGGAGCATGGCCCTGCTGACCCCTTGATTTTACACTTCTAGGCTCCAGATCTGTGAAAGAAAAAGTTTCTGCGGTTTTAAGGCACCCAGTTACGGGCACTTTGTCATGGCAGCCCTAAGAAACCAGTGCTGTGATACACAAGTCCTATACGTAAATGACTATGGGAAAAAGTGAGGGCTCAGAATCCTGAACGTGATATAAAATGTGAGGAAGCCTCACAATTGGGAATCCAGAAACGTTTCCTGGGACAAAGACACAAGATAGAGATATGTAGGAACAGCAGAGTTCGGACATCTGGAAACAGTGCTTTCTAGATGAAGGGACAGTCAATTGCACGGATATTGAATAGCAAGAAGGAGAAGCCCAGGATGATAAGGTAAAAGAACTGAATGGGGAAGCTAGAAGGACACTGGGACTAGATCGCGTGTAAGGTCTGAATGCTGAGGTGTTTGCTCTTAGAGAAATAAGGAAACCATTGAAGGCCTTTGAAGAGGTGAGTGATAACACTAGGACCTTGTCTAAAAAAAAAATCACTTTTTGTAGGACAAGTTGAACAGGAGAAAGATTTGGAGACAAGGAGACCAGTTAATAGGCTATTACAGGCAATAGCCTTAATAATAGGCTATTAAGGCAAAATTCCTTATACAGGCAATAAGGAATTTATCTAGGATAGTTGTGTGATAATTGAAAGAGAAAGAAATATGAATATAAGGCATTATACTTGCCTGTCTGTGTCTGCCTTCTTATACGGAGCTGTGTCTCCTTGAGGTCGTACACCATACTGCTCTGCAGTCTGAAGGTCTGGGTCCAAACGCCAGCCCCATACCACACTAGCAAGTTCCTCTCTGGGTGTCTCTGTCTGTAGAAGGGGGATAGAAGCAATGTCAACCACATGGTTTGGTGTGAGAATGATATAATGTGTGAAAAGCCCAAGAAATGTTAATAATGGTTATGATTATGCCACTCTTAATTTTCACTTATACATGTTCTGTGTAGTGCTTAACACATAAAAGATATTGTTAAGTCTTCTGAATAAATTAATACACTAACAGATGAAATATATGGAATGAAGTGGGTGCTACTGAAAAGAGATAACAAGGGATTAGTTGATAGAACAGGCACTAAAGAGGCAGAAGGGAGTTAAGGGAATCAAAGGAAAAATTGGCCTTGGAAAGATAAAGGACTTTTTGCCTAAGTATGTATACACATTTTGAAAGCCTTTGAAAATCAAGCATTTTAATTACTCACACTTGGTAGTTTTGGTTCCTGATCTTAATTTTTGCTGTTTCAATATGGCTAAAGGTACACAGGGCACGTCAGATGGGACTTTCTCCAGATCAATGAAGATCAAGGAATCAAGGAAAACCTACTTGTTACATCCTGAGGGCATGCTGTTTTACTTTCTAAAGGTAATGGGGCATAGACAGTATTTATAAAGGTCACAGGATGTTTCTTAATAAACATGCATCATTTGCAATATGAAGAGAAGAACTAAATCTTTACAGATATTAAAATATTTCCTAATATCTTCTAAAGCTCTACGTAGATTTGAAGATCAAGGAATCAAGGAAAACCTACTTGTTACATCCTGAGGGCATGCTGTTTTACTTTCTAAAGGTAATGGGGCATAGACAGTATTTATAAAGGTCACAGGATGTTTCTTAATAAACATGCATCATTTGCAATATGAAGAGAAGAACTAAATCTTTACAGATATTAAAATATTTCCTAATATCTTCTAAAGCTCTACAGTAGATTTCACAAAACACAGCGTATAGTAGCTTTGAAGAGTGACATGAAGTCGCTCAGTCGTGTCCAACTCTTTGCGACCCCATGGACTGTAGCTTGCCAGTCTCCTCTGTGCATGGGATTTTCTAGGCAATATACTGGAGTGGATTGCCATTTCCTTCTCCAGGGGATCTTCCCAACCCAGGGATTGAACCTGGGTCTCTTGCACTGTAGAGAGACACTTTACCATCTGAGCCACCAGGGAAGTCTTTACTTGACATTTAAATTGTCACTTTCTTGATTGGACAGTTGGGGCACCAGTATATTTATGCCATTATGTAATTGGTCCACATTGCTTACAACTAGATGAGGAGTCAACAGCAGTATACTTAATGATGACCCTGCCAGGAATAATATAGTATATGAACTATTAAGGTATCAGTATCATGTGTTAAGAAGTAGTATCTAAGATAAATAAATCTAGTTAGCAGCATCCAGGAAAAGAGCTCTGGGAGAATGGAAAGCTATAGTGTATTTTCACAGTCTTCATATTTTAGAGTAGGATTCCTATCAGAGTTAAATATGGGCCATTTCAGAATCAAAAACAATCGAAAGTTAGAGTTGGAAAGGAAATTAAAGACTCCTTTCCGTTCTCTAATTTGTAGCATTAGAGAGGCCAGGAAATTTGCCCAAGAACATGAAAAGGAAGCCGGTAGGACTGTGCTGGTTCGCTGTTTTAAGGCTGGCACTGTGAAGGATCTGGTGTTCAGTAAGGTCCTGTGTGTGTGTGTGTGTGTGTGTGTGTGTGCGCGCGCACGCACGTGCTCAGTTGTGTACAACTCTTTGTGACCACATGGACTATAGCCTGCCAGGCTCCTCTCTCCATGGAATTTTCCAGGCAAGAACACTGGAGTGTGTTGCTATTTCTACACCAGAGAATCTTCCTGACCCAGGGATCAAACCGATGTCTCTTGCATCTCCTGCCCTGGCAGGCAGATTCTTTAGCGCTTCATCACCTGGGAAGCCCCTTCAGTAAGTAGTTACCCTGAGAAAACCAACTAAATGAATGCTTGATGGAAACTCTTGTATTCTTCCAGCTCAAACACTAAATATAATTATGACTTTCCATTTTGAATGAGGAATTACAAAGAATATGTAATATGCCATCTTTTTAAACAAAAAAATTATTTCCCTTTAATAATGCTCTTTAACATTTATTTTAATGTCTAAGAAAAAAATTAAAAAAGTGCAAAAGTGAACGTAAGGATAATTTGAGCTACCAAAAACGATTATTTTAAGTGAGTCTACCTAAACTGAGGATGAATAATTTTATATTACATTATGTAAAAAGATCAATTATCTTTAACCTTGAAAACTGTATGAATTATGAAAATAAGGTGATTTAATTTGTATCTTTAAATCTCTTGTTATAATTGCAATTTTGCACTAATTTTTCATACAATGACTCAGCTGTTCATCGATTTGTATAAGAAATATTTATTCTAAGAAAGCTGTGTTATGGCACACTCTACCCTTCAACTCTGGATTTCATAATACAGAAGCAAAAATTCATTTCTGTTTTCAAGATTCACCTTTTAGCCTTTTGGTTTTCTTATCACTCCCTAGGCAAAGCCCATCACATACAAACCATGTTGCTTCTTTCCTCCGACTTGAGTCTCACGTTTTATGGGCGGTGTATGAGAGCCAAGTGGTTTTCCCAGGTCACTTTATAAACCTTAACTCTTGCACTTTCACTCTTCAATCAAACTGAATTGTATTGTTGAATAACATAGCAACTAATAAGCTTCAAAGCACCGACTGATTATATGACAAGATGCTGACTGACATCAATACTGGTGTTAAAAAAGGGCATTAATTTTCCTAGTGCTTAGTTACTAATTAGTGTTTTTAATTTTAAAAGTATTTTCTATTGAAATATAGTTAATTTACAATGCTGTGTTCATTTCAGGTAATCACAGCCATGTGATTTAGTTATATATTTGTCCTCCTTAACACAACATGATTGTCTATTTTCAGGTAACAATAGTGGATGATATTTTGGAACACTTACAGAAATCATATGATGCTTTATATAAACTTCCAGAGGATGCACTGCTTGTGTTCAAAGTGTCACAGACATCACATTCAAATGGAATTTTCTGAAAAGCATTAATTACATTTGAATCATCTTAGAACGATAATCCTGCCTCACTTCAATATCCATCAGCAAAACTGTCTAAAGATTATTATTTCTGCTACGCCTGACTTCTCCAGATTTACCCATCAAATTAGTTTTTACAGAAAGTTTCTACTTTTCCAACTGAATCAAGTCCAGAATCCATAAGATAAAAGGAATTTAAACTTAAAGAATATGACACTTCTTCCATTAGCCTCTAAGAATAAAGTTCTCCCAACCTATTTTCAGTTTTAATTTCACTTTCTAAAGGCTTAAGAGTGATTTCACGAACAGATATGTACTCACTGAGATAGCCTTTTGGGGCAAGATGAAAGTTATGCTATATGGTTTAATATACTAATATTTATATAATTTATATAAAATTATTCATATTTGTTTTCTTCCCTAAACTGTACTTTAAAAATGACAGGCTGACTTCTTAATGGTAGGAATTATAAGCCTTCAAATATCCTAACTGACTACATACTACTTGCATATATCTTGACTTAATTTATTATAGCCAAAACAAACCAAGACTGTAAATTGAATAAAAGTAATTTTGCCACCTTTCTTACATAACTTATCTGGTTGTGTAACTTACAGAGAAAGATTACTTTAGAAGAGTCCTAGTTTATGATTTATTCAAATACTAAGAACCACAATCCTAACAGCAAGAAATGCAGATCCCTGTGATTATTCTCCATTCAGTACAGAGAAAAACGTTTTCTGACTGGTCTATTTTATATAAATTCTGACAAGACAGTTTCGTTTATCTCTCCACATAAATTTCAAGATAAGTATTCTGAAAGTCTTTAAAAAATGAGTATACAAGTCAGTATATAAAAATGACTGGACACACAACATTGGCAATAATATTTGATGAGCTTTCCTGTAATTAAGAAGAACCACTCTTTTATTTCAACTTAATTTAGCTGCAATCTAGCAAGTATTTATTAAGCAGCTGCCTCAAAGCAGCAACTGTGGAGGTGTGAAAGAGTATAAGTTACTTCCTCCCTCAGATTATAATCTGTGGAGGAAATACAGATTTGAAACTAACACAGACTTAAGAGATGAATTACAGTTGCCTCAAAACTGAGGATCCCCCCCAGACAGCTACCCCCCAGACAGCTACCTAGGTGCCCCCAACTCTTTGGTGCCCCCTTCCTTTTAATGTGTAAATACTGTAACTTGACTTTCTCTCATGTGCTATGAGAAACCCCATCACCACTCCACAAGATGGGAATCACTGGTGAAGCATTTCCCCTAGTGTCCTTTGGCTTCAGTTTTCCGATTCTTACTTTTTAGCATCTCACTTGTGCAGCTGCTACCCTTGGTCTGCACAGCTTTGCTCCCCGCTGGCCCCTGCTTGGATTCCTTCACTCCTTCAGGATACCACTGACACAGGACAGAGGTTTCCTTAAGGTCTGGCACAGCAGAAGGTGGGGCTTTTGGCACAGGACAGACATTAACTTAAGGCTAATAAGTGTATATATTCTTCAGCCTGTCCCAGGCATGGGTAACATCTCACTGTCCACGCTTCCTTAGTGATATTCACTACAGTTTTTTCAGACTCCATGTCATCTCTTCTCCAGTATTTCCAACTTCCTACCCTTTCTCATACATACCCTCAGGTAATGCATATTTCTGCTCTTTAATTTGAAGAATTTGGCAATCTATGCTATAAGGAAGCTTCACTATTCCCAAAGAGTCTACCGAGTTTTTCCCCTAAAAAAAAGAACCCTCTTCCCTTACATGAAAAAGCTACTTGTCTAGTATATGAAAAGTGGTTGCAGTCAATTCCTGCTTTGCATATAAATTTTCATCTTCAGATTTCAAGAGCAAGTGAGGATCAGTAGAAGAGAGTTCTCTGCAAGCTGACTTGTCCATCATGCTTCGTGCACACCGTGGGACCTGGGCCAAATGCAAGGGTCATTAGTATCTGAGTCGATTGGAAAAAGAAAGATACACAGCGGAACAAACAAATATGAAACTGTGCATGATTCACACGGGAGAGTGGGAGAATTACTTAATGAGAATTGAGAGGTGGTGAATGGCAGAAAATGAACTCAGAGAAATAGTTTGGTAGCCAATTATAGCATAACTAGAGATCATGAAAATAATTTAAACTTGGAATAATAAAAATGAGAAATAGAGACTTTGTAGGATTCCTTAACACAGTGTGGGTGAAGAAATCTTTGATGTAACAGAGATGGGTTGATGGAGTAAAGGCCTCCAGCTGAGACATCAGTCTATATGATATAGTGGTAACTGTGAGGGGAGACAGGAAACTCGCCTGCCAGGTGATCCTGGAAGGAAGGACGCTTGTGAGAATTGAGAAATAATGCAAAGGATCCACCTGCCTGGGCCTAAGGCTGCACACAGCTACACCGTCCTGATGCATTTAGCAATGAGCTGGGGCAGAGAGGTGGGTAAGAGAGAAGGAGCTACTACCCTCCAAACCGCAGGGTTTGTTATCAAAGCTACAATTTAATGCTGCTTTTCTACTCAGTTTGCCTCTCAAGATTTTCCTTTGTCCCTCTCTACACGTATGTACCACTGTCAGCATAATTTTAAAATATGTATATATCTTAATCTTTTACAAACTATTTTTGTTGTTTTTTTATAACAAAGACAATTAATGCTGAAGGTAGAAAATGTATAAAAGAAACAAAAGCATCAATGATCCATCATCCAGAGACATACCTGCTAACATTCCTTTGGTAAATATACTGTATTTTTAACAGGCTAATGTGTTTAATTTTGTCTTCTGCATAGTTCCCTTGTATTGTTTTTTAAACTATGGCTTCTACAAAAGCTTTCTTAAAAAGACAAATTCATGAAGCTTTCTGTCCTTCTGTTTCCCATTTAAACCAATAAGGAAAAGAATACTTGATATTTCCTGGGTATTGCCAGGGCAGAATGGTTAAAGAAGGGAAAGTGGGGAGACAAGTTTCTGAGAGAGACTTTCAGTGACAGAAATGTGTCTCAGGTTTTGTGATTCCATTCTTTTTGGCCCATAACATTAACCTTCTCAAAAATGTTTAATAAAGAGAAGCATTGGGAAAGTATATGAAGGCAAGAAAAGATATTTTGTACCTTGAATTTTCACTGACTCCAAGATCTGCAAATGTCTGTTTTTTAGGTACTAGGTTCAAAAGAGAGGTTTTCTTCCTGCAGCCTATGGTAACCAGGAATGAAAAACCATAATAAAATACACTATTTGAAGGCAACAGAATATTCTGGGACATCATTTATTTTATTTAGTAACTCTCGCTATAGAAAACTCAGGAACTCCTAAAGGGACCCATTCTTTAGAGGAGAACTATTTTCTGTCCATAAATGATGACATTATTTCTAAAGAAGAATGACTTGCCATTATCTTCTCAGGGTTCTAAACATAGTCCAATTTAAACTCTGCTATAAGTTGTAATTTATTTTAAACAGTGTAACCATTGCTTTTCTACTCTCAGTTCTGACAATCAAATATATTTCTTAGTTTCAAAAGTTTATAGACCTTAACTACTTCCTAGAAATAAAGGGTCTAGGAAGAAAGAAGGAGCTACCTTGGTTAAGTATCTTGGCGATTTCAGATGAGATCTGGTGTTAGGAGAAGCAAAAGAAACAATGGTTTTTAAGCACAGACCCTATAAGAGAGTGTCTACATGCTAAGCAGAGTTACCCACCCCTTATACAGAGAAGTCAAGTTGTTCAACGACCCACCAATGACTTCACTTCACACATTTGGAAATAAGTTTTCTCCAAACTCTGCTATAAGTTGTAATTTTTTAAAAGCAGTATAACCATTGCTTGTCTACTCTCAGTTCTGACAATAAAATGTATTTCTTATTTTCAAAAGTTTATAGACCTTAACTACTTCCTGGAAATAAAGTGTCTAGGAAGAAATAAGGAGCTACCTTGGTTAAGTATCTTGGCGATTTGAGATCAGATCTGGTGAAAATTTGTCAATAACTAGTGTATTGACCTTAGGTCATTTAATCTCTCTATATTAAGACTTGATTCTAATATGCTTTCAACTATTCTTCTCATTTAGCTAAGCCATCACTTACACGGAATATTAGGAGAAACAATGGTTTTTAAGCACAGAGCCTAAGAGAGTGTCTACATGCTAAGCAGAGTTACCCACCCCTTTACAGAGAAGTCAGGTTGTCCAAATGACCCACAGAATGACTTCACTTCACACATTTGGAAATAAGATGCCTGGTGATCTCAGAGCAAAACAAAATAGACACACTTTTGACCTTTTCAGCATTCAAAAATGATGAGGAAGAAACAATTTGTTTATTGATAACAATAAACATATTACCTCAAAGACATACAATTTCACTTCTTAGAAAGAGGAAAAATAGGTCAAAGTCATGCACATGTAGCTCTGCATGAATATCCACTGATGCTTTCAAATTAGAGAGAGCTTTCAAGTCATAATCCTCAGCCTCCTGTTCGCCTTCCCTTCCCGTGAGAAGCTATCACTCTAGAACTTCATGCCATGCAGTGCTTTGATTTCCGTGAGCTGAAAAGGGCACCCATCCCAGAATACACCTAGAACATACCAAGGCAAGGAGGGCAGAGGACAGGCAAAAAAAGAACCAGCTACAAATTTGTCATCTGGTCCTGCAACTTCCAGCATAGCCTTAAAAGTTTAACTTTGTAGTCTCAGCAATACCGCTTTTCAGAGTTGTGCGCTATCAACTTACAGTTTGAGAAGAGAGCTATTGTTCATGCATTGTGAAAGGAAACAAAAGTTAGGGCTTATTCTTGCTTATTTTCTGATAAGTAACAAACATTTATTGAGTACCCACTATATGCACAGTGCTGTGCTTGGTCCTCCTGGGAAAACATGAAGATACAATAGGTTTCAAGAGCTTTCATTTAATTAAGAGAAGAGATGAAAATACATCACATAGGGGATGCCTGGCAGACAAAATGAGGTCCAGTGGGCCAGCAGCCACTGGGTCATCTGAAGTTAGTTAGAAACATGCACTGTCAGACTTCCCTGGTGGTCTGCTGGTTGAGAATCCGCCTGCCAGCGCAGGGGACGTGAGTTCCACCCCTGGTCCAGGACAGGGCAACGAAGCGCATGCACCACAACTTCTGAGCCCGCGCTCTAGAGCCCGCAGGCTTTATCTACTGCGCCCGCTCGCCCTGGAGCCCAGGCTCCCAACAGGAAAAGCCACCGCGATGAGAAGCCTGAGCGCCGCAGCTGGAGGAAGGCCGTGTGCAGCAGGGGAGACCCAGCACAGTCCAGAAAACTACACTAAAAATTTTAAGGCTTCTCAATACTGCAGTTACCTCCGGCCTAACTCCCAGCTCCTCTCTTGTATAACTGTAGTAAAGTATGTCTTTTTAAAGAGAAAAAAAATGGGGGCTCGCGGGCCCCACCCCAGCCCGCCTGCATCAGAAGTTGTGGCTCAACAAGATTCCCAGGTGATGCGCAAGAGGTGTAAGAGGTGGGGATGAACAGAACAACGCTTTCTCCCCTCACAGATCTGTGCCACAACATTAGAGACGGCCACTGGTCCAACCCACATGCCAAGACTGTGAGCTTGCATGTTCACGGAGGACAGGGACCATTTGAACGGAATATGCCGAGAAAGCAGGTTGCTGGTCAGTGAAGAGTCTCCCCGCAAAGCAGGAGCCCCAGATTCGATCCCTGGGTTGGGAAGAGCCCCTGGAGAAGGAAATGGCAGCCCACTCCAGTGTTCTTGCCTGGAGAATCCCATGGACAGAGGAGCCTGGCAGGCTACAGTCCATGGGGTCACGAGGGTCAGACACGACTTAAGAGTCTAAACCACCACCATGCCTAGAAAGCAGGAGAGACACAGACAGCCTTAGCAAAGAGGCTGTCGTTCATGTATTAGTGCCACTGGAGTACAAAACCCCCCTGATTATCTAGCTTGCTATTTGTAAACCTCTAAAAGGTAAAAATTACTTCTTTAAAGTGTGAGGAAAAAAAATCTATTGCCTGAAATTTGTCTACATTACAAAGATAGATACTATCTAGAGGTTACTCAATATTGTTCATGAAAAAATGTTTCTGATTTAGTGATTACGATTCTTGTTTCATTTTTTCTGGAATTAGCATATCTCTATATTAACAAAAATATATCAGCTAAGGAAGATTTTACCCAAAGAGCATTTCAGTTTGTATATAAGGGGGAAAACAGTATCAGGGTGAGCTGTGAAAGGCTGAAGCATGTAGTTTAAGTACACCCTAAGCAATATAATGTCAAAGCGCTTTCATATTTATTGGAAATCAACAATAGATAAGTTTTTTTACTCAAAAAGGATAAACTTAAAAGCCAGTTCAAAAGTGATGACTGACTTTGGCATAAAACATAAAACATTTGCTTTATGTCACTGGACCACGAAGCAAACACCTAAGAATTTTCAGTGATTACTAAATTGCTCTTCACAGTACTGATTACACTTTGTACTATATCTGTCTCTTATACACATCTCCTACTTCACTTAGTATGATAAGGCTGAAGCATGTAGTTTAAGTACACCCTAAGCAATATAATGTCAAAGCGCTTTCATATTTATTGGAAATCAACAATAGATAAGTTTTTTTACTCAAAAAGGATAAACTTAAAAGCCAGTTCAAAAGTGATGACTGACTTTGGCATAAAACATAAAACATTTGCTTTATGTCACTGGACCACGAAGCAAACACCTAAGAATTTTCAGTGATTACTAAATTGCTTTTCACAGTACTGATTACACTTTGTACTATATTGTGCAATTAGGTCAATGTATAATTATTATACATTACCATTATATTACTATTCTTATACATTCGTTCTTTATTCTTTCAGATCGTCAAGGAATCAGCGACACTCCTTGAAGCTAAAATAGATTTCATTTACATTAATGGCGATTTTGATTAGTTAATAGAAAATAATTCCATGTAGCTTTCTGTACTGAATACCTCTTGCCGTTTTTTCATATGACTCTCTACTCTTTGTTTGATATTAGCATTTGTGATACGAAATACAGTTCGAAGAAGTAAGGTGTTCTTCTTTTCTGACTCATTTAAATGCAGGATTAATCACATTAATCACCAAGTGTGATTTCTGAAAGTCACATTTGGTCATTGAAGGACTCTTGTTTCTGCTTCTTTGTAAACCTCAATTCCCAATAGTGATTAAATCTTAATATTTACTAAGAGGCGGAAAATATAGCTGTGATACTAAAAGAAACTTAAAATATACTCTCTTCCCAGTATTTTTATATTAATGAGAATATAAATTTGTAAGAGCCTGGTAAAGGCATTTGCTTCTACTCAAAGTATTTGTCCTGCTTAGCCTGATGCTGTGGGATACAGGTTAAGAGAGGCTGAAATACTCTATGTAAATGGCCAGTCCTTTTTCAGTCTGGAGAATGTTTTGTGCTGTTCTTCTATTTGTTTGTTTTTGTCTTTTAATAAGTTATCAGTAAAGTATTAGTTGACTCTAAAATGCAAATACTTTGGAAAATGAATATGTAAGTATACTGGAAAAATATAAAATATGTACAATAAACATATATCAGTGTAATACATAAAATGTGTAAATTTACATAAAATGTCAAATATTGAAACTTTTAGTTCCAGATTATAAAGTTTTGGTTTGTCACATACCTTAATTAACACATAGATATTTCTTCTTAACGTATTCGTCTAATGTATTCTATAATGCATTTATTGTAAAAATACAACTTGGATTTCATGGTCATTATGGTTCACATTCGAGGTACAAAAATTATTTTAAATAGGGTGAGTAGTTTCTATTTTCTCAGACTCTCCAGCACCTATTTCATAATCATATCCCCATAGTTGCAGTTCCCTTCAATTACAAACAAAACTATTTTAACATTTTAAAATATGGAAAAGAACCAATATCTCATTTTTTTCAGTATGAGGTAGCCACTTTTGGGGCCTCATACAGACTCATGGAGATGTTGGTGACCAAAATAAGCTTAAATCAACGGTTCACTGATTTTTCAAGTCGCATAATAAGGATGAATAAATTAGATAATGTCAATTATGAAAACGGAATAAAATAAAAATCATAAAAGAAAACCCTTATGTAATGAAACCAGGATCAAGTAAGGAAGAAAATTCTTAGAATTAGAGACTCCATGCTAAAGTTATTCTGTTCATTTTCTTAATGTTTATTGAGGAATCATAGCCAGAGTTTTTCTATACGTAATCTATTTGTGAGTGGAACTATACATCTTTATGGAAGATTTACATATTCTTTAAAATAGCACCCTGCCTAGAAACTTCTATGATGAATGATGGATAAGTATAATGTCATTCTGAAGACATAATGAATACTCATATGGAACCACAAGATGGCCTCATCTGCTTTACAAAACTCAGGGTAAATTTCTGAAAAACTATTCGTAACCAAGAGACTATCACCAACACTCCTGCTCTTTGGTTAAGTGTTTGTGTGAAAATTTACTCAGATACATGAGAAGAGTGACGTGACTCCACCTTGTCCTATGCTGTGCTGTATAGAAGGTTCTTTCCCAGAATACAAACTAAATGGCATTTTATATAAAATTCAGTTACTTTCACAACATGTTATATACAAAGTACCTACTGTGTGAGAAGTACAAGGCACTGCGCTAGGTCCTGCTGGAGAGAAGGATGCAACAAAACAAATATGACACAACCAGATAAGCAGACTGCCACTCATAAAGATGGAGGTAGCACAGTCACCCTCAGCATTCTTCAAGTGAAGTCGCTCAGTCGTGTCCAACTCTTTGTGATCCCATGGACTGTAGCCCACCAGGCTTCTCTGTCCATGGGGATTCTCCAGGCAAGAGTCCTGGAGTGGGTTGCCATTTCCTTCTCCAGGGGATCTTCCCAACCCAGGGATTGAACCTGGGTCTCCCACATTCCAGGCAGATGCTTTAACCTCTGAGCCACCAGGGAAGTCCTTAGCCCTCACCAAAAAGTAGTGCCATGGGAAGAGTTAAACAAGGAGTCGACCCTGAGGGCTCAGACGGTAAGGAATCTGCCTGCAATGCAGGAGACCCACCTGTGATCCTTGAGTCAGGAAGATCCCCTGGAGAAGGGCATGGCAACCCACTCCACTATTCTTGCCTGGAGAATCCCCATGGACAGAGAAGCCTGGTGGGCTACAGTCCATGGGATCACAAAGAGTCGGACACAACTGAGTGACTTTCCCTTCAGGCAGACATAAAAAAGGACAGATAATTTCTTAATAGAGAATTCTGAGGGAGCAGACATTTGATCTACATATCAGTTATGTTTTCAACTCCCATATTCAATCACATGTTAAAAAAATAACCACCTCCCCTAAACTGTGATCAGCTTAATTTCATGGTTTTTGGTCCTCACACTGGCATTTGCTGGAATGTCAAAAATTCCTTCACGGTCTCTCTCTCATCAGTCCAGCACTCACTGTCTGCATCACGTCCACTGTTGGGCCTCCTTCATATCTCCTCCATGTGGGAAGGGAACTCTGGACCTCTGCTCTACTTAGACCTGATAAGCTGTCCCTAAGATTCCCAATGAGAAGTGAAAAAAATCATCTTTAAACTTCTCCCTCTATTTTTTGGAGTCTCCTCCAAAATGTTCTGCAGTTATTATATATCTCTCCTGTGGAGGATATTACTTTGGGGTGGAAAGATCTGATGGCAAAGATCCTTGCAGTGAGCACAAATGGACAGCTTGCTGAGACACAGCCATGATTTTGCCACACTGAGATGGCAGCATGAAGCAGCCCCTTCAGGCTGCAGATAGGTACCTTTACAGATGTCAGGATGGTGTCTGGTTTGTCCAAGTGTAAGGAGAAGGAAGAGGTGGCTCTGTCAATTACCCCACCCAGAATGAAGTTATGATATAACAACATGATAGAACAGCCATTTTCTCAGTCATTCCTTGAACACAGTACATCTAATCTATGTTTTATCCAGGTACTTGTCTCTTTGAGACCAAGCTTGAATCATTTCAAAATTCATAGCACCTAGCTGAGTCCCTGACTTAATCTAGGTTTTTCATTCATTAACTAATCAGCTAATTACTAAAGAAGTTCAGGAATGTATATTGAATAATGGTACTAAGGAATAAATCACTGAATATTTGGAAGGAATGATCAAAGGGAGGTTACTATGCGTTTTGATAATGTCGCTTATATACTATTTCATTTTGATCATGTCACCAAAAAATGATTCTAAGTTTTCACACTGAATAAGTTCAAAACACAAAATGGACACTGACATCACCAATCTTGAGCTTTAAAAAGTATAAAAGCCAGATTATAATATTAAGTCTATGTGAATTAGTAACCAGTAATATTTAAATATATGACAATTTTTCTGGAATTAACAGTGAAAGGGCTGTTAACAGTTTCACTTATAATAGTGTCCCTTATGTGCACATAGGTACACCCAACAGTTATTTTTTAAAAAGAAAACTGAACCACTGATGAGTTCATGTGCTTACCTACTCAAAAAGCAACCAGAATTCTCACTGCTTATGCAGATGACACCACCCTTCTGGCAGAAAGTGAAGAAGAGCTTAAAAGCCTCTTGATGAAAGTGAAAGAGGAGAGTGAAAAAGTTGGCTTAAAGCTCAACATTCAGAAAATGAAGATCATGGCATCCAGTCCCATCACTTCATGGGAAATAGATGGGGAAACAGTGGAAACAGTGTCCGACTTTATTTTGGGGGGCTCCAAAATCACTGCAGATGGTGACTGCAGCCATGAAATTAAAAGACACTTAGTCCTTGGAAGAAAAGTTATGACCAACCTAGATAGTATATTCAAAAACAGAGACATTACTTTGCCGACTAAGGTCCGTCTAGTCAAAGCTATGGTTTTTCCTGCTGTCATGTATGGATGTGAGAGTTGGACTCTGAAGAAGGCTGAGTGCCGAAGAATTGATGCTTTTGAACTGTGGTGTTGGAGAAGACTCTTGAGAGTCCCTTGGACTGCAGGGAGATCCAACCAGTCCATTCTAAAGGAGATCAGCCCTGAGATTTCTTTGGAAGGAATTGTTTTTCCTATGGTCATGTATGGATGTGAGAGTTGGACTGTGAAGAAGGCTGAGCGCCAAAGAATTGATGCTTTTGAACTGTGGTGTTGGAGAAGGCTCTTGAGAGTCCCTTGGACTGCAAGGAGATACAATCAATCCATTCTGAAGGATATGAGCCCTGGGATTTCTTTGGAAGGAATAATGCTTAAGCTGAAGCTCCAGTACTTTGGCCACCTCATGCGAAGAGCTGATTCATTGGAAAAGACTCTGATGCTGGGAGGGATTGGGGGCAGGAGGAG
The DNA here is from genome assembly GCA_006408675.1 of Madoqua kirkii. Lineage (NCBI taxonomy): Eukaryota > Metazoa > Chordata > Mammalia > Artiodactyla > Bovidae > Madoqua > Madoqua kirkii. Next base: position 43,863 of record SJYC01060098.1, read on the forward strand.
AAGAGGATGACCGAGGATGAGATGGCTGGATGGCACCACTGACTCGATGGACGTGAGTCTGAGTGAACTCTGAGAGATAGTAATGAACAGGGAGGCCTGGCGTGCTGCGATTCATGGGGTTGCAAAGAGTCGGACACAACTGAACAACTGAACTGAACTGAACTGAAGATGGAGTCCTCCCAGTGAATCCACATATGAGCAAGGCACTATATCCTTCAAGGGGACAGAAAAGAAATATCTACTCAGTCAAGAAACATGTATTTATTACTTACCCGAGAAGCCATGTATTGAGTATTTTGGAGACGTCCACTGTACAACACCAATCCTGGCCACAAGGCAAATTCCCTATAGTTGGGGGAATAAGGTAGCATTTTTCCTGTAAAAGAATATTAACTGTTCAAAACACATCGACTTATTCAGAGAATAACAGAGTTCAGTAGAAGAGATACTATTTGGGATGAGTCAGGTCATCAGGAAGGAGAAACTTTTATTTCAGTCATGCAACATAAGCCTCAATTCAGTTAGGTAGGTAGGGAAATAAGGAGATGGACACAGGCAAGGCTTTTGGTGAAAGCATATATTTCCTCCAGGGGGAAAAAAACAAGCAAACAAACTTCATGAAGTGTATCAGGTAATATTCCAGATGGAGAGATAGTAACACCAGGCAAGGCTGGTTCCCTTGGCTCTTACATGCTAGAGCAAAAGATAAATGAACAGGTGACCCGCGGTAAGCACCATCACATCAAATCATGACAAACACTGTGAAGAAAACAAAACCGGAGGATGGCACAGGGGATGGACGACAACTTCCACCAAGATGGTCAAGGAAGGCCGTGCTGAGGTGTCCCTGGACCTGGGCAATGAAAGGAGCAAAGGATGGGGGTTAGGGGTAGGATTTCCTAAACTCTAGGTCAGAGAACTCTGGGAAATACCAGAGTAACTGAGGAAAACAAAAACAATCCCTTTCCATAGAGATTCTTTTTGAAGTTTCATAATACACATGGGAACACTGGAGACATCTGAAAGTCCTTGAGGAAAAAGAACCTATTGATATCTGGCCCAGTGCTTCCCCAGGACACTACAGGAAGCAGTGATCCTTTCTTTCTTGGTGGTGGTGTCTGCATTTCAGGGGTTGAGAGGGCAGAGGGTGGTTCTAATACAATAACAGTTTTAGTATTGGCTCTTAAAACACTGCTTAACGCTAAACTAAGAAGTCTGCAGACTCCAGTAGAATAAAACCTGAATAGGATTCCCTGGAGTTATGCAATACGGAGACTTGTTTGGAATTTGATTTATAATAAATAGGAAGGCCTTCTAACTTTTGAACAGAGAATTGATAAGCTAAAAGTGTATGTTTTACATACACCGATACTGATAATGCTGAATAGGTTTAATACAAGGTAGAGTAGCTCGGAAACATTTTTCTAGCCTAGGTGAGAATGCTTGAACCAAGATTTAAAGTGGATGAAGGGGAAGGGAGAGAGATGAAACATTAGGAAAGAAGATGTGGCCAAACAAGTGGACATCTCTCTAGAACTTGGGAGAGACAAGACACTCAGTAGTGAGTTGGAGGCAGTGGGTTGGTACTGCGACGGTGGATCAAATACAACAAAATCAAATTGATTAACATTTCACAAGCAAACAAAGGATATGCAAAGACAGAAGGATGAAATGGCAATAAGGAAGGAAACAAGGATGAGGTTATATGAACAACCTACAGTGGAATGTTTAGGAGTTTACTATGCATTTTACTAGCAAACTACTGGGAATTTCTCAGCAAGAATGATTTGAAGTGTATTTTAGTCAAGTTCCACTGAGTACAGTGTGTAGGATTCCCTGGAGAAGAGAGAGTGAAGATAGAGCCACTCGAGGTCAATTTCAAAAGTCCAGGTGAAAGATAAGCAGTGGCCTAGGAGAGAATGGAGCCTACGAATGGGGACGAGGAAAGAGATGCTAACGGCATCTCACAGGTAGAACGTGGAAACTGGAGGAGGCCAAGTGTGAGTGAAGCATCATTGATGGGGATGAAAGAGATGATGGCATTTTCATCACAACTGAGAAGGTGAGTCAGCCAACTGAAGTCAAAGGTGGAGGATCCTCCATCCCATCTGAAATGTGCTGAATTTGATGATCCAGTGGACCGACTGGAAAGAGATATTCTGCAACCCAATCTGAAGATAAAGGAGGAGTTCAGCCTATAGACAGGGATTATAGGGAGGATCCATTCAGCAGGAAGAGCAGGTGACAAGACTCTGTCCTGACTCCACCAGCTTCTCCTCTGATGAGTCTGGATGCTACTCCTCCTGCCTTTGACTCAGTTTTCTCCTCCATAAAATGGGAATGATAATAATACCAACTTTACAACACTGTCATAAGGGTTAAATAAGTCAGTATATGTGAGTTGCCTAAAATGGTATCTAGCACACAGTGTGACCACAGTAGTGTTATTATTTTATTGTGGTTATTGTTATTTTATTGTGTTATTAACAACACAGTTGAGGAACTTTTAAAGCAATGGACTAGAGCAATAATCTTTAAAATAACTTTCTGCTCTCAGTGTCCAGTTATACAAACTTTCTTTTCCTTCATGAGAATGAGCAAATAATGCTATTGCTATGCAGTTGATATTTTGATTTTCAAATTCAGGCTCAGAAAGATAGCCTCATGAAAGCATAATACACTATATCATTCACCGCCTTGTGTACAAAGCTATTATTTTCTTTGTACTATTTGATTAATTAGACCCTTATAGTAACATAGAGACTAGACCTACATTTTGAAGGGATTTTAAAAACAATTCAAGACTTTGTAAGACTGGGATAGACTTGGAGGTTCAGGGAGATGAGTTGAGACAGTGTGAGTTTATTCCTGAAGATTCTGTATCAACTGTTTACAGTATCGATGACCTTCATCAGACACCTCAGGTACCTTAGGGTTAGGCTGAGGGAAATTTTAAAGAAATAATTTCTCCAAAAATGTATGACCATGAGAACACTAATTGTTTTCAATAGAAAAGTCTGTTTAATTGCTGTTAGAATATCACTGTTACTGTTTCAATAAAACTGCAAAGATTATAAATACAGTTTGATGAAGCTGGCTATGAACCACCACCTTGAAAATGCATGCTTGTTAATCTGTCTCTCAAAGCAGCCCTTCACAAAGGAAAGGATTATCTCATCAGTACATTTTGTTGTGTTGTGCAGTGAGGACACTTCATTGGTTCAACCAATGATGGTTTTCAGGAAGCAGTTAATATCCTGAAAAGGCATGCTGGGATAAGGACAGCACAATTTCTCTTCACAATGGTAAAGCAGTTCATTCATTTGTCTTAAATGCAAAGACCTCAAACATAAAATTGCAAGGCATGCTTTCAGGTGACTTTTTAAGGTCTGAAAAATATCTAAAATATGCATTTAAAAATGAAGATTCATTTATCTTATTGGACTTACTTAATAGCCACCAGTAAAGAACTGGCTTGCCAACACAGGAGACTCAAGAGATGTGGGTTTGATCCCTGGGTTGGGAAGATCCTCTGGAGGAGGGCATGGCAACCCACTACAGTATTCTTGCCTGAAAAATTCCACAGACAGAGAGCCTGGTGGGTTACAGTCCATAAGGGCACAGTCAGACATGAGTGAGCAACTGAGCACAGCACACAATAATGTTTAAAATTCTGATGAAACATAACTGTTCTTATGTATAAGCATATATAGATCAGATTTATGTCCTTAAAGGTTAGAGTCAGAGATACACAGGAGAATTTTCTAATATTTCATTTTAGTTATCAAAAGTATGTAGACAGTACCTTTTTTTAGCAACTGCAACCAATGTAAATATACAAAGACAGGCAAAGGATATTTTCCATTGTTGATCATGGTTTTTTTCTTCAAAGATTTTGTTTTTTTCCTCTCAGATGGTACTGTGAATCCAAAGATATTTTCCTTGAAATTAATAGAGAGTGTAAGGTTGCTTTGGTGTTTAATGTTGAAACCCCTGGAACTATAAGGAAGTTGCCAAAGCATGGAATTTTCAATTATATTTTATATGAAATAACACATAGTTTATATTTAGTTTCAGATTTAAAAAAATCTCTCTACAAATTTAAATAGAAGATTCTTTCCAAAGAAGCCAAACAGGAAGCTGAAAAGACTTACAGGAAGGAGGCACTGCGTGCGTGCCAAGTCACATAAGTGTTGTGTCCATTCTGTGCAGCCCCGTGGACTGTAGCCCGCCAGGCTTCTCTGTCTAAGGAATTCTCCAGGCAAGCATACTGGAGTGAGTTGCTGTGCCCTCCTCCAAGGGATCTTCTCGACCTAGGAACCAAACTTGGGTCTCTTGTGTCTCCTGCAATGTAGGCGGGTTCTTTACCACTGGCGCCATCTGGGAAGCCCCGAGAAAGCTGTGGCCCTGGGCTGTTCAATTTGATGGGAACGGTAAGTTCAGTTTGAAGGAGAAACCCTGGGCTCCCTAGCCCTTACCTCTAGTGAGTTCTGTATGATTATTTCAATCTTCTTTCATGTCAGGTCACTAGAAGAGTTTCCCTTCCCTGCTCTGGCTCCCAAAGCTGGAGCAAATGGAAAGACAGCCTACTCTGTGTGTGACCGAGGGGCTGAAGCTGCGGTCCTCTTCCTGACAGCCCTGAGTGCACGGGCTGGGTGTGTACACAGAGTGCTCTCAGCTTCCTACAATTTGCTATTTTGATCATAAAATTCTGAGACTGTTCATGTTTGTTACATGCCTGACTCTAAGGCAGCTGGGAGAAACTGAGAGTAAACCTGACAAATGAGGCATTTAATAGAACCAAGATAGAAGTCTTGCCCCAAATTCTGACTTCGCAGCTTAATAAACAAAACCCTTCTGAGCAATAGGAAGTGAAATCAATTTCCTAGAACCCCTGAAAAGGAAGTCTTGAATTAACAGTTTAAATCAAAATTTTAAAAATCAAGCAGTTTGACTTAAAAATCTCAAACTAACTTGAAACAGCTTAGAATAATTGTTCACAAGCTAAGGAGTGGGGAATGGATAACATGCGTGGGAAAGAGAAAATAAAAATAAAAAACTGGCTAAAAGTAAGAAAATAGCATATATATGTATATACATATTATGTGACATATAAATATTGTTTTCTTAATAGTTCACTCCCCACACATAAGCTTAAAAAAAAAGAAAGATTCCCTGTCTTTTCCCTTTGTATCTGCATCTCCCAGCACCTAACAATAGTGCTGGGTATATAGCAGAATCTCAATAAATAATTATTGGATCAAACAATATATCAATCAACAATTATAGCTAGATTTTATATGGTTTATGGGAAAATGACACAAGCAATAGGATCAACACAGGCTTTTCAGGGAATAAGATTATAACACCAAATATCGGGGAGGGGGGGTTGGGGGGTGCAACACAGCAAGTCTGGCACATATTAAAAACTTCCATTTGGCTCGTTTCAAAGGAACTGTCCCTCTCAGCCCTGCATTAGAGCATTTGTATGATTGCTCTAATATTTTTATCACAGGCCTGTCTGCCCCATAAGACCATGATGCCTGCTTTCTTCCTGCTAGTACAGTGTCTGGCACAGAGTGTTTAATAAATGTTCCATGAATGAAGGAGCAAATAACAGATAACCAGATAGCAAACACGATTCCAGGTGTGCTACTAATTTAGGTGCCAAGAATTCCTTCGGTTTTAAAATGGGAAAGAATTATAGGGTGATATTCCTCTTAAGGTTTTTCAGACTCTGGGGACGACCTGGATTTTTTATTCCACTCTTCAAGGGTATTGAGGAAAGAATTCTTTTCGTCCTCTGAAATTCCACTGATGACCACATGATGGCGCTGGCACTGCACCATAAATACAGAAGCAGCTGAGCAATGCGGATTCCCTCCAGGGGCCTCCCTGTCTTTCTCCTGCCCCCACTTTTCTGCTGCATTTCCCCTCAGGTCCTCTTTCCATCCAGTCGCACTTGATACATATAATACTTGCCAAGAAGCTGTCAGACCGGAACTGGATACTGCCCACCTGAAGCTGGTATGTTCTTTGTTCTCAGACAGGCCAAATTCTGTCTGTTCCTCCCATCTGCAAATTGCCTTGGAACACTTTGAAGGTTATTTAAAGCTGTGCATTTTAGTTTCCAGTACAGGTCTTTTTATTTTGCATTTGACTGGCCCTTGAAAGTAACCTATTCCTTCCTAACAAAATAGCTAACATAGCAAATTATGTCCTGATAAATTATTAGAATCCTCTCAATTAAGAAGATTGAAATCTAAGGTTTTGCCAACATTTATAGACGTGGACTCTGACAGATGTTTGTATATTCAAGGTATACTGGATAACTTAGAAAATAAAAAGTAAATTACTTGATAATATGGCTTTTAAAAGCAGGACAGGGATCAACATTTTCATAAAGTTAAATGATTTTCTCTTTTTAAATCGAAGGAGATATCATATGTGGTGAAATGCTCCAAGATTTATGTTTCTTTAACATATTTGTTGAGATATGAAAGTGGTGGAATTTGCTCAGTTGTCTCTCTTTGCGACCCCATGGACTAATAGAGTCCATGGAATTCTCCAGGCCAGAATACTAGAGTAGTCTGCCTTTCCCTTCTCCAGGGGATCTTCCCAACCCAGGGATTGAACCCAGGTCTCCCGCATTGCAAGCAGATTCTTTACGAACTGAGCCACAAGGGAAGTTGAGATATAGTTTACATTTGATAAAGTGAATCTACTTAAGTACATAGCTCAGTGGGTTCTGATAAATGTTATATCAAATGTTTTACACTAACATAAACAACACCTTGTGTCCACAATGGAGATACAGAACTTTCCCAGTACCTAAGATAATTCCTTCAGGCCCTCTCAGGTCAATTGCCTCTCATACTGGTCTGATTTTTATTGCTTGAAAATAATTTTGCTTGACCTTGACTGTCATATAAATGGACTTATATAAATACTCTTTTTATTTCTGGCTTCTTTTACTATCTTGTCTGGTTTGGTTTTTTGATGTTCAACCATGCTATAGACTTTATTGTGTTTTTTTTTAATTGCTGAAGAGTGTTTATTTTACATATTTGACTTGTTTCCAGTTTTGGCTATAACAATTAAAGCCACTATCAATCAGTTCAGTTCAGTCACTCAGTTGTGTCCGACTCTTTGTGACCCCATGAACGGCTGCACCTCAGGCCTCCCTGTCCATCACCAACTCCCAGAGTCCACCCAAACTGGTGTCTATTGAATCAGTGATGCCATCCAACCATCTCACCCTCTATCGTCCCCTTCTCCTCCTGCCCTCAATCTTTCCCAGCATCAGGGTCTTTTCAGATGAGTCAGCTCTTCACATCAGGTGGCCAAAGTACTGGAGTTTCAGCTTCAACATCAGTCCTTCCAAAGAATATTCAGGACTGATCTCTTTTAGGATGGACTGGCTGGGTCTCCTTGCAATCCAAGGGACTCTCAAGAGTCTTCTCCAATACCACAGTCCAAAAGCATCAATTCTTCAGTGCTCAGCTTTCTTTATAGTCCATCTCTCACATCCATACATGATCACTATCAATATTCTCATACAAATATTTTTGCACACAAATACTTTTATGTCTTTGTGGTTAAACACTAAGAAATGGAATAGCTAAGTCATAAGACAGGTCTTCCCAGGTGGTATGAGTGGTAAAGAACCCTCCTGCCAATACAGGAGACACAAGAGATTCAGATTTGATCCCTAGGTCGGGAAGATCCCCTGGAGAAGGCAATGGCAACCCACTCCAGCATTCTTGCCTGGAGAATCCCATGGACAGAGGAGCCTGGCAGGCCACAGTCCATGGGGTCGCAAAGTCAGACACAACTGAGTGACTAACACTTCACTTCGAGGTAGATATATATGTGTGTAAGGTTATCACTAAGTTTCTAAGGTGGTTGTATCCCTTTACTGTGAGTGCCAATGCCAAGTACCACACACTGGGTAGATGAAAACAGCAGAAATGCATTGTCTCAGAGTTCAGGAATCCAGAACTCCTGAAATCAGGTAGTGTGAGATCAACGGCTACCACAGACAAACTCCCTCCAAAGGTTCTGGGGAAGACTCTTTACGTGCTCCTTCTAGCTTCTGGTGGTTGCTGGCAATTCCTGGCACTCCTTGCCTTGTGTCTGCGCGACTCCAAGCTCTACCTAGTCTTGACACGACCTTCCCTGTATGTCTCCTCGGTTTCTGTGATTCAATTTCCCACTTTTACAAAAACACCAGTTATTAAATGTAGGATCCATCCTAATCCATGATGGGGACTCCAGTGGCTCTGCATCCATACCAATCCTGGGTATGGCCAGGTTTTAAAGTTTTGGTCATTCTAGTGTATGCATAGCAGTTTCTCATTTTGGTTTTATTTTGTTGTTCCTTGATGACTCCTGATGTTGAGCACCATTTCACATACTTACCGGTCAGTTAGGAATCTTCCTTGGTAAAGTTCTTTAAGGTATTTCCCGATGTAAAAGTTAGGCCATCCATTTTTTTATGATTTGTAGGAATTAGTTACATAATCTGAATATAAATCATTGGCTCAATATATATTATGCAAATATCTTCTCCCTGTCTGTGGCTTTTTTCATTCTCTACAGTGGTTTTCAATGAATGGAAGTTTAATTCTGATATAGCGCCCCCTCTAAGAAACTCCCCGAACACAAGGTTCTGAAGATGTTACATATTTTCCAGGAGCTTTGTGACTTTAGCTTTTTTGTTTAGTTCTGTGATTCATGTTGAATTAATTTCTACATACTGTGAGGTAAAAGTAAATGTTCATTACCCTCACATTTATTTAATAGGCCTGACTACGTTATTAAGAAGACTCTTGTTATTCCATTATAAAGCTTTGCCTGAAAATTAACTATTTTATGTTGGTACATGGTTGGTTCCAAGGATCTCTGCCTATTCTTGCCACATTAACTTAACTATGATAGTTTTATTGTTAAGTCTTAAAATAAGGTAGTTCAAGTCTTTCGGCTTTGTTCTTTTTCAGGATAATTTTGGTTATTCTAGGTAAAATTCTTTTTCATATAAATTTCAGGGTTAGTGTTTCAATTTCCATCGAAAAACCTGTTTTGATTTTATTGGTTTAAATTGATTATATAGTAACTAGGCTTTTAAACAGAGAAGGCAGTGGCAACCCACTCCAGTACTCTTACCTGGAAAATCCCATGGATCAAGGAGCCTGGTGGGCTGCAGTCCATGGGGTCGCTAAGATTCGGACACAACTGAGCGACTTCATTTTCACTTTTCACTTTCCTTCATGCATTGGAGAAGGAGATGGCAACTCACTCCAGTGTTCTTGCCTGGAGAATCCCAGGGATGGGGAAGCCTGGTGGGCTGCTGTCTATGGGGTTGCACTGGAGTGACTTAGCAGCAGCAGCAGCAGCAGCAGGCTTTTAAACAGTTATTTTGTTAAGTCCATTTCTTGCTAAGAAAACCTCATTTTCTAAACTTTTTTATTTTTACCAAATTGCCTTGTCTTTGAAAAATATGCGTTAACAGTCTTAAGCTAGATCAGAACATATTTTTAAAAATCTTGGAAATTATCCAATCCATTTTAAGCTACTTTTCCTTGAAAATAAAATAAAAAACTTTTCAATAATTCAAGTCTGGGAAAGAATTTTTCTGACATTAGAAAAAATGTAACTATTTATGATAAGTAAACCATAACTCCCCAAATGTTTTAGAAGCATTATTAAAAAAGAAAAAACATTAATTTCCATTTCATTTAACTGTAGCATCTAAATACATCTCTAGACTAGATTTGATAGAAAAGTATGTTGTCTAATTATTTTAATTCAGTATATTCAAATCATGGAAAGTTAAAAACAAAGTTACTTTTCTTCACATATCTCTCTTATTTCTCATTCCACTTTAATTATAGATTTCACAATCCAAGGGTATAGAACGTTTGAGAAATCCACCACACAGAAGAAAACACCTGGCATACTTCACTTTGCAAATGTTTCCAGCCTCAGGTTATTCTTGGTCTTGTGTTTCTTCGCACATGAAATATTTTAATGTTCAGAGAGTAAAAACTCAAAAACAAAGGCTTAATTATGACTGCTCCACATTCCTTTCAAAAACCTTGTTCCCTGGTAGATTTTGAAGAAAGGAATCCAACTGCTACCCTTTCCCAGACATCTCTAAGCACTTTATCCCAACCTCACTGCAACTTTCAGTGCATGAAATATCTGGATTCTAACATGCTGTCCTTTATCTTTCCAAATTAAAAGAGCTGCAAAAGTAAGGAATTTTTCTGTCTACAGAATGACAATGATTCAATGAAAACTGCAGCTCTCCACAGGGTGCAATTTAAGTATCCACGGTGAAGGCGCTATCTGCTGGGCGGGTCAGGAAGCACAGAACTGCTGCTCATCTCTCACTGATTGAAACAGGAGTGCCTGCTGTTTTTCTTCCATCATGAGATGTAGTATCCCCTCAGTATAATCTTTCCTAAAATTAAAATGCACTGGAAAATCTCCGCTAAAATTTAACCAGAGTAAGTAGTAACATCCCTCAGTTAGAGAAAAACATAACTGACTTTACTGAAGTTAAACCAATACAACAAAGCTTGTAAGATTAGATCTATTTGGGGAATGCCCTGGAGATTACTTATAAAGAAGCTAATTGAATGAATTATGAAACATCCATATAATGAATGCTTAATAGTTATTAAAGATATTGAAAATGTCTAATGAAAAATAAAATGATTTTAATGTTAATATTGCATTTTAATACTAATGGGAAAATAAAGATAATGAAATATATGTACCATTTAAGCCCAAACTAAGGCTTTAGTATTTCCTGGTTCAGAATGAATCAGATCTGGGTTCCAATACTATCTCTGACTTTATTTCCCACGTGACAGTGGGAAAATTGACTCTGAGCCTCTGTTTCCTCATCAAAAAAAGCTAAAAATTACAAAATTCATAGCACTGTGAAAATTAATGATGGTAAAGTCCTTAGAATGATCCTAGGGAGAGATTACGTATTTACGGAAAGTGTGAGTTTATAGGAAAAATAAAATAACTCAGGTCAAAACTTACAAGTTTACTTTTGAAAAACAATTTTAATTCTTCATTAAGTATGTTTGCTAGAGTCAGACATGACTGAAGCAACTTAGCATGCATGGGTGCATTGGAGAAGGAAATGGCAACCCACTCTAGTATTCTTGCCTGGAGAATACCAGGGATGGAAGAGCCTGGTGGGCTGCCGTCTATGGGGTCGCACAGAGTTGAACATGACTGAAGCAACTTAGCAGCAGCAGCAAGTATGTTTGCTATTGTTGCTTAGTCACTAATTTGTGTCTGACTCTTTTCTGACGCCATGGACTGTAATCTGCCAGGCTCCTCTGTCCATGGGATTTTCCAGGCAAGAATACTGGAGTGGGCTGCCATGCCCGTCTCCAGGGGATCGTCCCTGACTCAGGGACCAAACCCCAGTCTCCTGCATTGGCAGACGAATTCTTTACCACTGAGCCAACTGGGAAGCACCTAAATATTTTTCCACTTCCTAATTTTTTAAGAATAAAAATATTTAATTTCAACAATCAAGGAAATGAAGTAAAAATAAAAAATAAGAGATATCTATTAGTATTAGTGTTTAAGGCCTGTGGACCAATTACAAACATAAGAAGAAAATAACTTCTATCTGGTTCTAATGCAGGCTTCAAGTGGTAGGCCAACCATCAGAAAAGCAGCTGTTTACATGCAGATCTTACCCAAGTCCTAGCTATGTTAGGGCTGTCGGCAACAAATGCAGTGTAGTGCATTTACAAGACCTGGGCACCTGGGACCATCAGGATGGAGAGGCATCCCTACTTCTTCTAGAATCTTATATACAGTTTCGGAAAAGCTCAAAATAGTTAATATAAAAAGTGATGGGTCCATTCCTTTATCAGCAAGAGATGATGTTCTTCATTTTTGTAAGTACTAAGAACTGCATAAACCTAAAATTTCCTCACAAATGTACACCAACTAGGTAGGTGGGAACAACTTTATTTTTTATCCTAGCAGTTCCTGTTTCCCTTTAGGATCCCATAAAAACAAAGAATTCTTAATTATACAAAGATGAAAGGGAAAGTTATAATAAAGGCATTGTAAAGAAGGTATGAAGGAGCATTATAATGTTAAACCCTATACTGTCGCAGTTAGGAAATGCAGAATGTATCAGTTTTAACAATATGTAACTGTTCATGAGCTCTTTATTGCAAAATTCAGGCTTAAATTGAAGAAAGTAGGGAAAACCACTAGGCCATTCAGGTATGACCTAAATCAAATCCCTTATGATTATATAATGGAGCTGACAAATAGATTCAAGGGATAGATCTGATACAGAGTTCTTAAGAACTATGGACCAATGTTTGTAACCATACAGGAGGTAGTGACCAAAACATCCCAAAGAAAAAGAAATGCAAGACAGCAAAGTGACTGTTTGAGGAAGTTTTACAAATAGCTGAGGAAAGAAGAGAAGTGAAAGGCGAGGGAGAAAGGGGAAGATATAACTAACTGAAGGCAGAGCTCCAGAAAAGATTAAGGAGAGGCAAGAAAGCCTTCTTAAATAAACAGTGCAAAAAAAAAAAAAAGAAGAAGAAGAAGACGAAGAAGAAGGAAGAAAAAGAATAGGAAAAACGAGAGATCTCTTGTAGAAAATTGGAGATATCAAGGGAACGTTTCATGCAAGGATGGGCATGATAAAGGACAGATATGGTAAAGATTTAACAGAAGCAGAAGAGATTAAGAACAGGTGGCAAGAATACAAAGAACTACACAGAAAAGGTCTTAATGACCCAGATAACAAATGCAGCCACTCATCTAGAGCTGGACATTTTGGAGTGTGAAGTCAAGTGGGCCTTAAGAAACATGACTATAACAAAGCTAGTGGAGGTGATGGAATTCCAGCTGAGCTATTTCAGATCCTGAAAGGTGATGCTGTGAAAGTGCTACACTCAATATGCCAGCAAATTTGGAAAATTCAGCAGTGGCCAAAGGACTGGAAAAGGTCAGTTTTCATTCCAGTCCCAAAGAAGGACAATGTCAAAGAATGCTCAAACTATTGCGCAAGTGTGCTCATTTTAGATGCTGCTGCTGCTGCTGCTAAGTCACATCAGTTGTGTCCGACTGTGTGTAATCCCATGGAGTGCAGCCCACCAGGCTCCTCTGTCAATGGGATATTCCAGGCAAGAGTACTAGAGTGGGTTGCCATTGCCTTCTCTGTGTTTTACATGCTAGCAAGATTATACTCAAAATCTTTCAAGCTAGGCTTTAGCAGTACATGAACCAATGTACAGCTAGGTTTAGAAAAGGCAGAGGAATCAGAGATCAAATTCATTGAGTTTGAGGAACCAGAGCGAATATTCACTGGATAATGGAGAAAGCAAGGGAATTCAGAAAAACATCCATTTGTACTTCACTGACTACACTAAAGCCTTTGACTGTGTGGATCACAATCAACTGTGGAAAATTCTTAAAGAAATAGTAGTACCAGAACACCTTACCTGTCTCCTGAGAAACCTGTATACAGGTCAGTTAAAACTGGACAGGGAACAACAGATAGGTTCCAAATTGGGAAAGGAGTACATTGAGGCTGTATACTGTTGCCCTGTTTAACTTTTATGCAGAGTACATCATGCGAAATGCTGGACTGGATGAATCAAAGACTGGATCCACCAGGCTCCTCCATCCATGAAATTTTCCAGGCAAGAGTACTGGAGTGGGGTGCCATGGCCTTCTCCATTTCTATTGCTAGGGTACAGAAATAAAATAGGTTTTGTGTATTGATTTTACAACCTGGCTGAAATCACTCCTTTATTAATTCTATTTTAGTGGATTCCTTATAAGTTTCTATATACAATATTGTGTCATCTGCCAAAAAATATAGTTTTAATTCTTCCTTTCTAGTCTGGATTTTCTTTTAATTTTCTTGCCTAATTGCCCTAGGCAGAGGCAATACGACATTAAGTAGAAGCGGTGAGAGTGAAAGTCTTTGTCTTATTTCTGATTTTAAGGGAAAGACATTCAGTTATTTACCAATAATAATTAGTGTTTAATGTGGACTTTTACTGGATGGGTCGTGTTTTCTTCATTTCTTTTCCTGGATACTGAACATTTTAGATACTATGAATATATTGTAGCAGCTCTGGATACTAGTCAAAGCTATGGTTTTTCCAGCAGTCATGTGAGAGTTGGACCATAAAGAAAGCTGAGCACCGAAGAACAGATGCTTTTGAAATGTGGTGCTGGAGAAGACTCTTGAGAATTCCTTGGACTGCAAGGAGATCAAACCAGTCAATCCTACAGGAAATTAGTCCTGAATATTCATTGGAAAGACTGATGCTGAAGCTGAAGCTCCAATACTCTGGCTACCTGATATGAAGAACTGACTCACTGGAAAAGACCCTGATGCTGGGAAAGATTGAAGGCAGGAGGAGAAGGGGATAACAGAAGATGAGATGGTTGGATGGCATCACCGACTCAATGTCAGCTCTGGATACTAGTCAAAGCTATGGTTTTTCCAGCAGTCATGTGAGAGTTGGACCATAAAGAAAGCTGAGCACCGAAGAACAGATGCTTTTGAAATGTGGTGCTGGAGAAGACTCTTGAGAATTCCTTGGACTGCAAGGAGATCAAACCAGTCAATCCTACAGGAAATTAGTCCTGAATATTCATTGGAAAGACTGATGCTGAAGCTGAAGCTCCAATACTCTGGCTACCTGATATGAAGAACTGACTCACTGGAAAAGACCCTGATGCTGGGAAAGATTGAAGGCAGGAGGAGAAGGGGATAACAGAAGATGAGATGGTTGGATGGCATCACCGACTCAATGGACATGAGTTTGAGCAAGCTCCAGGAGTTGGTGATGGACAGGGAAACCTGGCATGATGCAGTCCATGGGGTCGCAAAGAGTAGGACACGACTGAAGGACTGAACTGGATACTAATAATCCTTCTTGGGTTCACTGGTGTTGCTTGCTTGCTTTTTGGTTTAGTGGTTTGCCTGTACTATTTTAGTGAAGCCTATTTCCCCAGCAGGTTGTATCCTGTGATGTAGCTCTTCAGAGAGTACAGCCTTGGACACGCACACATTCACCCTGGGGTAACAATGACTTCAGCAGGCTCTCTTTGTGTCTTTTCCTGATCTCTCTAGGTCTCTGCTATGGCTGGATTCCTATGCAGCTGTTATACTGATGTTGCTATGCTTTCAGTACTGCCCTGAGGCATCAATTTCTCCACAGTCTGATCTCATTAATAGTTATCTCTGTAGACATAATCTTTGAGGCCAGTGTTTGAGGCCTGTTCCCACCCTAGGAGGACTCTTCTTAGCTACCTCCTTCACTGACTCTCTTTGATACACATCTAGCTGGTTTAGTTTAGCTTACCATTCTCACTGAGCAACCAGCTTTTCTGTAATTGTACCATTAAAAACCTCCACAGGTTTGGGCACTTCCCTTAGCCTTCAACTACCCACGTTTTGTTCCAAATGAAGTAATTTCCCTTAGAAAGAGCTTCGGAGTTCTCTGGTCTTGCAGCCTGCCTCTTCCCCTGAGCAAACTCACACTGATCCAGTGCTGAGGGCCTGAAATGTGGCCCAATTCACCAGGGACACCTCTGCCTCATGAGCAGGATACTGGGCTAGCATACTATCCTTGTTTCACTTCTTCTAGCACAGAACCTCCAGCCCCTGAGTGAGCTGGGGTGATAGTGACTGGAGCCCCAGTATTGCTGACCTGCCAACGTTGGAGTGAGGCTCTTTCCAAGAAGTGGGAGCTGGGCTGAGGAAGAGATCTCCCAGGTCTCTCAGTCTACTCTTTCCTGGAAGAGAGTTTCTGAAACTCCAAGCTGCTGGGATGGAGAAAGGCTGGTGGCCTGTCTCTCTGGGCGAGATACCGCTGTCCTGAACTGGAACCTGGAGACAGAGAAAGCCCAGTGTCTTGTCCATATCCTATCATAATGGGGCTCCAATCACACTGAGTTGGGAGGGTAACACTGGGAAGAGGTTGTGGTTCAAATTTCACAGACTGTCACTGTACTTACTGAGATTTGGTAGTCACTCTTGAATATTGTTTAAACTTGATACATGTTCTTAAAGCAATTTTCAGAGGTTTTAAATGGCTGCTCCTAGACAATACATAAAATTTTCACCAGTTATGGCTGTTTGACCAGAAAAAGATCCAATACTCACCTTCTTATGTCATCATTCCAGAAGTCATTTTGTAATTCTTAATAAACTATCTTTGAGTTTGTGGTTTTAAATGGAGCCCCATGGGTCAATGGAAAGGTGACAGCGTTTGAAGCCTCTACTCATATCACCCCAATTCTCATCACCTCCTGGTCTCTCTGGTAAAGCCTAATCCCCACCCCTAGTGATCTGAGCCCCTCAAGGGCTCTCCTTCCTCCCACCCATCTAGCAACCACTGCTGCCTTCTACCCAGTGGGGTGTGGGCCTGGACAGATGGACAGAGAGGACTGGAGTCAGATGACTGTGCTCCATGGCACTGTGCGAGTCAGAGCTTGGCGATGGCTATCCATGCCCCAGCTGTCAGTGCCACAGCCCATTTAGAGTCAATTTGGAGGTGCTAAGACTTTCAGTCATGCTCCTTTCAAGCAAAAATCAAGTGAGCCCCAGGATGGAGGTTGAAATCCCTTTGAGACTGCTCATCTGTGAACCATGGGAAGCTAGATGCTTGGCTCAACTTTCCCACCTTCTAAAGTCTTACTGGTTTGGCTACTGGTGGGAGATGGACCAGAAAGCCAGTGGACTACATGTGCTCCTAACCTCAGGTCAGGCTTCCAGGAACCCTTGAAGGTTTGCACTTGCCCTGTCCATGTTCTTACAGGAGGAAAGGTGATGTGAATGAATAGAAAATGAAAAACAAACAAAAAACACCATGGCAGGTTGAGAAAGAGACCGTAGAAAGAAACACTTGTAGGCTGTCTCCTCTGCGTATAATACCACTTCCCCTCATCCTCCCTTCTACAGCCTGGTGGTCACTCCTATGTATTCTTCATGTTTTGGCTTAGATGTCACTTCCTCTGAAAATCTTTCTCTCCAGTTTGGATTAAGTATTGCCACGTGCTTTGACATAGTTTCTCCTTTCCTCATCTAATTACCTATATTCAAGTGTCTATTGGCTCAATTATATCCTATCAAAACTCTTGAGGGCAGAGATAATTTTCTTGGTCACCACTGTACCTCTGAGTTCTTCCATAGTGCCAGGCATCACATGTTGAATACATCACCACTAAATGATGATTAAATAGACAGACAAGCCTTTCAGATGTGATGTCTGGGCTGGTTTCTGAAAGAGGACAAGGAGATGATAGGAGGCAAGGTGAGAGGAACATGGAAAGGCATAGAGGAGGTGTGATGTAGCCAGTACATCTAGGGGGCGGGCCAGTTGTTCCCTGGGACTGGAATGTAGGACACAAGTTGATGTGTACAGAGATACTTTGTGCACAATATTAATGAGATTGGCCTCCATCTGGAAGGTAACATGGAGCCACTGGAATGATTTAGATGCAAAGTTAGCACATCTTAGTGAGGTCACTTGGAGAAGGCAATGGCACCCTACTCCAGTACTCTTGCCTGGAAAATCTCATGGATGGAGGAGCCTGGTGGGCTGCAGTCCATGAGGTCACTAGGAGTCAGACACGACTGAGTGACTTCACTTTCACTTTTCACTTTCATGCACTGGAGAAGGAAATGGCAACCTACTCTAGTGTTCTTGTCTGGAGAATCCCAGGGATGGGGGAGCCTGGTGGGCTGCCGTCTCTGGGGTTGCACAGAGTCGGACACGACTGAAGCAACTTAGCAGCAGCAGTGAGATCACTCTGTGTCCAATATGAGAAAGCTGGGCTATTACGGTCACTCATATAGGAGGAAAAGAGAGCCTGGGTTAGGGCAGTGGAGGTACTGAAGAAGGAATAGATTAAACTGGCCCTAAAATCAGACTCAATGATTGATAGAACATGGGATATGAAAGAAGAATGCCTACAAGTGCTCTAACTTAGATGTCTAAGTGATAGAGATGCAGTAAGTCAGGGTAGAAGAAGAGAGGAAAGGGGGTATGAGGTCAGGAGCATAAGGGAAGATCAAGACTTTGTTGTGGTATATTGGCTAAAATGCCTTTGGGATATGTTGGAGAAAGGGTAACTTAATGTCAACCAAATATATGAGACAGCAGGCACCCAGAAGCACTGTTCCATTTTGGGGACATAACATATTTGTAAGTTGGAGTCAGCTTATATTTGGATTTGTAGTTGAATATTGCTGTTGACATTGAGAGTATAAACATGCAACACTTCAAAAAATAATAACAAGGAGGTCATACTGCAAAGATCCAGCACAAGATGGACTTAAAAACTGTTCTTCTACCTCAGTCCTCAGCTTCCTCCATCTCTATGGATTTATACCTTTAATGCTTGGTTCTGTTTCCTGTTTGATGTCTCCTTATTCATGGGAGAATGAAAATGTTTCATGTGCCTTGTCTGCAGTGGAATTATCCCCTATGTCCTGAAACATCATATTGAGTCAGGTGACCTACAAGGTCACAGACTTATCTTCTACTACATTGTGTTGGCCAAAATATTCATGTGGATTTTTCTATATGGAAAAATTTTTCAGTATTACCACTGCATGTGCACAAGCGTGCATATGTGTGTACATACTTATACTCACACACATATAACTTGCTTCAGAACTGCTAATCTATCTTCAATTCAATGTGCTAAGGTACCTTAAACCTCTAAATCTTTGGCCATGCCATTCCATCTGCTGGAGATTCTTTCCTCCTCTTCTGTCTGTATGCTGATCTTTCTAGCTAATCCTTACTTGTCCCTCAAGAATGAGCTCACTTAATGCTAACAGGTTCCCACAAGCATCTTCACAGTCCTCAGCTTCACTAAAGAGACTCCCCCTTATCATTTTCTCATACAGCATGGCAATGATCGGTGTTCTTCCACATGCCATCTTCTCTATGTTGAGCATCTTGAAAGTCAGGGCTGCTCAGTGCTTGGCCTTTGTTAGTGTGTTAGTCACTCAGTCGTGCCCGACTCTTTGTGACCCC
>SJYC01060099.1:0-10895 GCA_006408675.1 Madoqua kirkii
CCAGGCCTCCCCGTCCATCACCATCTCCCGGAGTTCACTCAGACTCACGTCCATCGAGTCCATGATGCCACCCAGCCATCTCATCCTCTGTCGTCCCCTTCTCCTCTTGCCCCTAATCCCTCTCAGCATCAGGGTCTTTTCCAATGAGTCAGCTCTTCCCATTAGGTGTCCAAAGCATTGGAGTTTCAGCTTCAACATCAGTCCCTTCAATGAATACCCAGGACTGATCTCCTTTAGAATGGACTGGTTGAATCTCCTTGCAGTCTGAGGGACTCTCAAGAGACTTCTCCAAACATCACAGTTCAAAAGCATCAGTTCTTCAGCCCTCAGCTTTCTTTGCAGTCCAACTCTCACATCCATACACAAGCACTGGAAAAACCATAGCCTTGACTAGATGGACCTTTGTTGACAAGTAATGTCTCTGCTTTTTAATATGCTGTCTAGATTGTTCATAACTTTCCTTCCAAGGAGTAAGCGTTTTTTAATTTCATGGCTGCAATCACCATCTGCAGTGAGTTTTGAGCCCCGCTAAAAATTCTGTCACTGTTTCCACTGTTTCCCCATCTATTTGCCATGAAGTGATGGGACCAGATGCCATGATCTTTGTTTTCTGAATGTTGAGCTTTAAGCCAAATTTTCACTCTCCTCTTTCACTTTCATCAAGGCTCTCTAGTTCTTCTTCACTTTCTGCCTTAAGAGTGGTGTCATCTGCATATCTGACACACTTTTTGAGAAATTGAACACACCTCACATGTTGCATTTTTCCACCTGAGTGTGCTTATACATGGCTCTTCCCTGCTCACATTTTCATTCATGAAATTTAAAAAAAAATGCTTGCTCCTTGGAAGAATAGCTATGATGAATCTAGACAGTGTTTTAAAAGCAGAGACATTACTTTGTCAACAAAGGTCCATATAGTCAAAGCTATGGTTTTTCCAGTAGTATTCTTAACGGATGTGAGAGCTGGACCATAAAGAAGGCTGAGTACCAAAGAATTGATGCTTTTGAACTGTGGTGCTGGAGAAGACTCTTGAGAGTCCCCTGGATAGCAAGGAGATCAAACCAGTCAATCTTAAAGGAATTAAATCCTAAATGTTATTTGGAAGGACTGGTGATGAAGCTGAAATTCCAATATTTTGGCCACTTGATGTGAAGAGCCAACTGATTGGAAAAGACTCTGAGGCTGGGAAAGATTGAAGATAGGAGGAGAAGGGAGCAACAGAGAATGAGACAGTTGTATTATATCACTGACTCAATGGACATGAGTTTGAGCAAACTCCAGAAGATAGTGAAAGGCAAGGAAGCTTGGCATGCTGCAGTTCAGGGGGTCACAAAGAGTTGGACATGACCGAACAACAAGTCTCTTCCCTTTGACTTTCTCAATTTACTTTTATTATTTTTTTCTTCCAGTTTTATTGAGCTATAATTGACATATTATATTGTGTAAGTTTAAGGTGTACAATGCAGGAGACACGAGAGATGTGGGTTTGATCCCTGGGTTGGGAAGATCCCCTGGAGAAGGAAATAGCAACCCATTCTGGTATTCTTGCCTGGAAAATTCCACGGACAAAGGAGCCTGGCAGACTCTAGTCCATGGAGCCTCAGAGAGTTGGACACAAGTGAGTAATTAGGCAACAAGCATTAATCACAGTGAAGTTAGTTAATACACCCTTCCCCTCACGTTATTGCCATGTTACTGTTGTTACAGTGAGAACATTGCAGTTTTCCTCTCACAGCAACTTGCAAGCACGGAGCACTGTTAACTGCAGTCAGCATGCTTCATATTTGCTGTTGTCCAGTCGCTTAGTCAGATGCCATTCTTTGCTGTCTATTAGGTTCCCAGAGTTTATTCATCTCATAACTGAAATTTGTATCCTTTAACCAACACCTCAGGATTTCCGTCATCCTTCTGCCCTGCCAACCACCATTCCACTCTCTGTTTCTATGAGTTTTTTTTTTAAGATTACATGTACAATGAGATCATATGGTATTTCCTTTTCTCTGACTTCTTTCACTTAAAACAATGCCCTCAAGGTCTATCCATGTTGTCTAAAACAGCAAGATTTCCTTCTTTTTTGTGCCTGATGTGTTTGTGTGTGTGCGTGTGTATTTATTTATTCATCCATCAGTGGACAGGTAGGTTGTTTCCTTGTCTTGGCCGTTGTGAGTAATGCTACAATAATGACCCAGTTAATTTTGAATGTCTGCCTTGGTTTGATACATTTTTAAGGAAACATTGTAAATACATCTGTGCAGAATTCCAAAGTGTGGATCTCGAAGGGTTATTTGTATAAGTCTTTGTAGAGTTGTACATGCTAGTCCCTTTGTCTAAAAGCCCATCCTTGCATTCTTGTTTTTCAAGATTCAATTCAAATGTCATCTTTCTTAGAAACCACCTCTTATCTCCACACCCTTTTACTGAAAAGGAGTCATTAATTTTGCCTCTATTTTTCATACAACAGTTTATACACATCTCAGTTCTTGTATGTAGATAGTACCTTGTTATAATCATCTCTTTACAGATTGAATTCCCTTACTACATTTGAAGATCCATGAGGTCAAGGCTTATCTCTTTTTAATCTTTACTTCTTTAACTATTAGCACATTGTCTCTTTGCTTAGCGAGTGAATGGATCGTTGCCTAAATCTTAAAGAAGGCAAGAACAAAAATACCAGTGCTCTTATTCTGTGTACAAAGAAATCAAGGCTATGATAGAAGGTGTACAGTTTAACAACTCAGTGATGAAATGCAATTTAATTTCTGGGCCCTTAGTCTAGTGAGCAACTACCATCCCCTACATCAGGCTATCTTCATAGCAAACTAGGAACAGTTACGGGATGGTAAAGGCAATTTCACGAAACTACCAGGAAATGACAATTCAGTTACAAGTGGTTTCCCAGGGTTAGAACCGATCCTGCGAGTGCGTGTGGGCTCAGTTGCTTAGTTGTGTCTGACTCTTTGCGACCCCATGGATCGTAGCTCGCCGGGCCTCTCTGTCCACGGAATTCTCCAGACAAGAATACTGGAGTGGGTTGCCAGTATTGTACTGCAGGGAATCTTTCCAACCCAGGGATCAAACCCGCATTTCCTATATCTCCTGCACTGGCAGGGAAATTCTTTATCACTGAGCCATCTTAGAAGCCCTAAAATCCATCCCACACAAGTGAAACTTTTCTTTATCCAATTTTGATGATAATAATGATTATGTTTATTGAATCCTTGCTATAGGCTAAGTAAGTTTTAAGTACTTACATATTTAATTATCACAATGTCTCATTTATTCTGTATTTTTTATCCCCATCTTATGGATGTGGAAAACAAAACATATAAATTCTATAATCTACCCATACCAAAACTGGGGTAAGTGACAAAATAAATTATATTACAGTTTTGAATTAAGCCCAATGTTATGACTGATTGTTGTTAACAGACTATTTGCACCATAGGAGCTGCCGTGGCCAGGTGCTTGCCCCTCACATGCATGGTGCTCATTTGCACTTTTCGCCAGAGAACCCTCCTGGATGACAGTGACAAGGACCTCTGTTCTCAGTTCCTGCCTTGAGTGCACCTAAACCTCCGAGCCTCTCTGTGACTGAAATGGGAAAAATAGAGTATGGCCTCTCTTAATTAGTCCCATCTTAAAGAGGAAAAAAAAAAAAGAGGAAGGATTTTGTGAGCTATAAAAGATCATACAAATGTAAATGGTATTATTAAACGTGATTTTCACCGCACTGTCTGCACTTAAGCAAGGACTTTATCGTGAACCTGGTACAGAGGAGAACAGCTTCCCTGAGGCCCAGGGTCGCTTACGGGCCTCTGACTGCTCTAAGGGATGAATCTCGGCTGGACCCGAGATCTGCCCCCCTGCCAGCACCTGTTCCACCACGCCATACTGCCTTTCTGCATGTGGAGTTTTGCTGGTTTCACATCCACATGATTCAAACCTTCACTTTTGAAACAGAAAAAGAGCCTGAAATGTTGTGGTCTAACTTACTGGTCTATATTTTGGATGCATAACTAAATAAAAATGAGAAACTGCACCATCAACTTGTAAGTGTTGTTTATCCATTAAACAAAAGCCCCACCAACCACAGCTGCACAAGTCTTCACATGTTACGATGATGATCAATTTCAGACCTCTCTATGAAGTGGAAATAGATTTGAAGCTTCATGTTAATTCAAACATTTCCTTCTCTATCAAGACTATCAACAAGGCCACCAGTTGGCATCCTTTTGATTTAGCATTTGAAATAGCTCCTGATAGTAGTAAAAGACCCTGCCCTTTTCTTTACAGGGGTATTTTCAATGGTTTCCATTTCAACTCCAGTCATTTACACACTGGGTACCTACCACAGAGCAGCAAATCACCTCCACAGCTGATCTGATAGATGGACAAACAGATGTATGGGCCTTGGATATGTCCTTGGGACTCCTGAGTTTCTGGAAAATAAAGACACACACAGTATGTACACTTAGATTAATCATAAATATGTTCACATTTTTCATTCTCACACACACAAATATAGCATTTAAACATTTTTCATGTACTCAGTAAGAAACAAAACAATGTTTGTTAATATATGTTTTGTCACACTGAGAATCCTAGATTCTCAGTAACCATTTTTCTTTCTATAGTTAGAATCTTGCTCTAGTTGCAGTCATTGCCTTTCTGTGGCATTTGGATTCCATTCTAAAACATTATTAAAAAGATGACAACCTAGGGGTGGTGGGATGGGGTGGGAGAGGAGAGGGGGCTCAGGAGAGAGGGGACATATGTATACCTGTGGCTGATTCGTGTTGATGTGTGTGTGGCACAAGTCAACATGGCTTTGGAAAGCAGTTGTCCTCCAATAAAAAAAAGAAGAAGGATTTTTTTGGTTTTTGGTTTTTTTTTTTTTTTTTTTTTTAAAGAGGATTCCCTAGTGGCTCAGATGGTAAAGAATCTGCCCACAGTGCAGGACACCTAAGTTCGATCCTTAGGTCAGGAAGATCCCCTGTAGGAGGGCATGGCAACGCATTCCAGTATTCTTGGCTGGAGAATTCCATGGACAGAGGAGCCTGGTAGGCTACAGTCTATGGGACTGCAAAGAGTCAGACATGATTGTGCAATTAATACTTTAAAGAATATACTGTTTGACCTGAATTGAAGGCAAATTCAAGCATTAATAAACCTCTCAATAAAATGTTATTTCAGTTAACTTAATAGCTCTATGACCACATAAATGAATCTTGAAAATTCAATGAGATGTACCATGAGGTGAGGTGAAGTCGCACAGTTGTGTCCAACTCTTTGTGACCCCATGGACTGTAACCTACTGGGCTTCTCCGTCCATGGGATTCTCCAGGCAAGAATACTGGAGTGGATTGCCAATACCTTCTCCAGGGGATTTTCCCGACCCAGGGATTGAACCCGGGTCTCCCGCATTGGAGGCAGACACTTTAATGTCTGAGCCACCAGGGAAGCCAAGAAGTACCATAGATGCCTAATAAGATAATATCTATGATGCAGCTTAATAACTTAAAAACATAAGATATAGTAACAGCAGTGAGGGTGATACACTCAATTTCCACATTCACCGCTAAAGTGATGGAAACACTGTAGCTGAGAGGCCGGTGGTGGGTCCAGGATTCCAGACCCTGCTCTTCGCCAACTGCAGAGCCACCTTGCTGTCTTTGGACCCCTCTGGATCTGAGCCGTTCCACTTGAAAGTTGACATCGTGGCCCCTTCCACTTGTAAACCTGTTGTGAGCCTATTAAACATCAGAGGATCTACTATACAAGTAAGATATGCCAGGGAATACGAAGGTATCATTCCTATCCTCAGAGAGTTACTGACAAGCACAATGCAGAATAGATTTAAGAAGTGAAGCAGAAAGAAACTGGCAGTGAGAAAGGTTAGCTCTTGCATCAGTGAGCTACGGCTGCCCAAGCAAACCACCACCCATTGGGCAGCTTAAGCAGAGTTTTATTTCCTGGCAGTCCTGGAGACTAGAAGTGCAAGACCAGGTGCCACCAGGGTGGTTTCTGGTGCGAGCTCTTGCTGGTTTGTAGACCCCCACCTTCCTGCTGCATCCACACATGGCTTTCCTCTGTGTACACAGAGAGGGGGCACTCTGAGCCCCTTCCTCTTCCTCTAAGAGCATCAGTTATGAGAGATTAGGGCCCCATGCTTATGACGTCATTAACTTTTATTACCTCATGGAAGGCCCCAAGTCCAAATACCATCACACTGGGGACTTAAGACTTCAATATATGAACTAGGGGGGTGGATACAATTCAGCCCATGACATCTCCCTTTTGGGTGCACCATGTAGAACTCAGTGATTCAGACCAAACTATTTAACTTCAGGTTCTTGTGTTCCTTACAGAGAAAATAATAACCATGCATTCTTCAAGAGAGTTTATGAGGATTGAATAAAGATTACAACATACAATGTTAATTATAAAGTGCTAAAGAAACACCATTCACTAATATTATAAAAATGAGAGGGGGCGGTCCCAAGATGGTGGAGAAATAGGACATGGAGACCACTTTCTCCCCCACAAATTCATCAAAAGATCATTGGAATGCTGAGCAACTTCCACAAAACACATTCTGAACTCCGGCAGAGACATACTGCTAAGGCACTTCAGTCGTGTCCGACTCTGTGCGACCCCAGAGACGGCAGCCCACCAGGCTCCCCCGTCCCTGGGATTCTCCAGGCAAGAACACTGGAGTGGGTTGCCATTTCCTTCTCCAGTGCAGGAAAGTGAAAAGTGAAAGTGAAGTCGCTCAGTTGTGTCCGACCCTCAGCGACGTCATGGACTACAGCCTACCAGGCTCCTCCGTCCATGGGGTTTTCCAGGCAAGAGTACTGGAGTGGGGTGCCATTGCCTTCTCCGGTGGAGACATAAGGCACCCAGAAAGGCAGCCATAAGACACCCAGAAAGGCAGCCCATTCTCTTCAGAAGGAGGTAGGACAAAATATAAAAGACAAAAGGAGAGACAAGAGAGTTAGGGAAGGAGACCCGTCCTGGGGAGGGAGTCGTGAAGGAGGAGAAGTTTCCAAATAGTAGGAAACCCTCTCACAGGCGGGTCTGTGGGGAGTTTTGGAATCTCAGAGGGCAACATAACCAGAAGGGGGCAGGGTGGGAACCACAGAGTACGTGCCTAACCTCAGCTGCCAGCAGAAAAGTATCCCAGAGGCTCGCATCCACCACCAGGGCGTAGGGGCTGGGCAGGGAGGCACGGGCTGCGAAATCAGTACTTAGGGTAAGGACCAGGCCGAATGCCCTGAGGACAACCTGAGGGAGCTAACAGGAGACAGCAACCCAAACCTGGATGCCAGAGAGAGAGAAAAGAAAGAGAATTTTCCCCAGAAAGGCTCTAACGGGCAGCCTGGCCTGCTCACAGAACAAAGGATTGAGTGAATACCAAAGGAGAGCTAGCTGGCTGCATGTAGGCCCCTCCCCAACCCCCCCTACCTCCCGCTGGAGGCAGAGGCAGGCTGTGACCAGCCAGGGCCAGAAGGCAAGGGGCTGCTGCACTCTCGGCCCTAGAGAGCAGCGTCTTCCACCAAACTGCGAGCAGGCTCCCAGTTGCTAACCACTTCTTTCTGGGAACCTGGATGGCTGACATCTGCCAGAAGGGTCGCAGCCTGCGATCAGCTCCCCAGAGGAGACACACAGCACACCATAGATGGTGCTCTCATGGTGCACCCGGGGAACTGGGCAGCTGGGACCAGGGAGGTGATTAAGATGCGCGGCTCACCTGGGACAGTGCACTCGCCAAGCGCCTGCCACCTGAGCTGCTCAGACCTGGGAAGGGCAAAAAATGCATGCCCAGCTGAGTCCGTGTGCTTGTGAAGTACCCAAGAAGCCGAGCAGCTTAGAACCGGGAAGTGTGCAAAACACATACCCAGCCGGGCCTGTGCCCTGCTGAGCACCCGGGAATCTGAGCAGCTTAGGCCCGGGAAGTGCACGAAATGCAGGGCCCACTTTGGACAGGGCCCCTGCAAATCACCCGGGAGCCTGAGCACTGTAGACCCGGGAAAAACATACCACCTTGAGCTGGGGAACACTCAGGGTGGTCCATACACTGTGAGCACTCCCCACACACGCCAGCAATATGTGTTTGCAGTGTCCCTCCCCACAACACAGCTGGATAATTGAGCCTAAATAAGCCTGACACCTTCACCCCCTTGTGTCAGGGCAGAAATTAGACACTGAAGAGACTTGCACAAAGAGGCAGCCAAAATAAACAAAGAGGGGACCGCTCTGGAAGTGACAGGTGCAACAGGTTCAAACCCTGTAGTTAACAGTGACTAAGAACTGGAAGGGGCCTACAGACCGTGAGAACAAGTACAAGCTGGAGCAAGGACCCATCTGAAACTGAACTGACCCCACACTGCCCACAGCAGCTCCAGAGCAATTCCTAGATATGGTTTTACTATTATCACTTTTTAATTTTTTTAATTTAAGTTATGACTCCTTTAATTTTCATTTTTATAACCTACTATTACCTTGCAAAAAAGACTCCATTTTTAAAGCAAACTTCAACTTTATAATTTTTATGATTGATTTTGGTTTGTATTGTTAATATATTTTGAGAGTCTAACCTCCACTTGAGATTTTTAATCTTTGCTTTTTGATATTTGTTATCAGTTTTGTACCTTTAAGAATCTAACCTTCAGTCTCCGTTTTCACGTGGGGTGTGAATACTGGCTTGATTGCTCTCTCCCTTTTTGTCAGTCCTTTTTCTCCCCCAGGTCACCCTTATCTACCCCCTCCCCCTTCTCTTCTCTACTTAATTCTGTGAATCTCTCTGGGTGCTCCAGGCTGTGGAGAGCAGGTAGGGAGCTGATTACTGGGTAGCTGGCTCTCTTCCCTTTTGACTCCCCCTCTTCTCCTCCTGGTCACCTCTATCTCCCTCCTCCCTCTTCTCCATGTAACTCTGTGAATCTCTCTGCATGTCCCTCACTGTGGAGAATTGTTTCACCATTAACCTAGATGTTTTATCACCTGTGCTGTATGGATGGAGAAGTCTTGAGGCTACTGTAAGTATAAGACTGAAGGCCAGAGGCAGGAGGCCTAACTCCAGAACATGAGAGAACTCCTGCTTCCAGGGGACATTAATAGAAAAGAGCTCACCCAAAAGTCTCCATACCTACCCTGAAACCTAGCTCCACCTAAGAGCCAACAAGTTCCAGAGCAAGAAAGACCACGCTAATTCTCCAGCAAAGCCAGGGACACAGCTCCAAGCATTAAAAGATAGGCTGCCCAAAGCGATGCCAAACCCACAGACACCCCAAAACTCAATACTGGAATCTTCATTGCACTTTAGAGAGAATAGATCCAGCTTCACATGCCAGAACATAGATGCAAGCTCCCCTTACCAGGAAATCTTTACAAGCCACTAGTCTAACCCCATCAACAGGGACCAGGATCCACAATAAAGAGAAACCACAGACTTCCAGCCTACAGAAAAGGCACTCCAAATACAGCAATCTAAACAAAATGAAAAGGCAGAGAAATATTCAGCAGGTAAAGGAACATGATAAATGCCCACCAAACCAAACCAAAGAGGAGGAGATGGGGAGTCTACCTGAAATAAAATTCAGAATAATGATAGTCAGTTCAGTTCAATTCAGTCACTCAGTCATGTCCGACTCTTTGTGACCCCATGAATTGCAGCATGCCAGGCCTCCCTGTCCATCACCATCTCCCGGAGTTCACTAAAACTCACCTCCATCAAGTCAGTGATGCCATCCAGCCATCTCATCCTCTGTCATCCTCTTTTCCCCCTGCCCCCAATCCCTCCCAGCATCAGAGTCTTTTCCAATGAGTCAACTCTTTGCATGAGGTGGCCAAAGTACTGGAGTTTCAGCTTTAGCATCGTTTCTTCCAAAGAACACCCAGGGCTGATCTCCTTTAGAATGGACTGGTCGGATCTCCTCTCAAGAGTTTTCTCCAACACCACAGTTCAAAAGCATCAATTTTTTGGCGCTCAGCTTTCTTCACGGTCCAACTCTCACATTCATACATGACCACAGGAAAAACCATAGCCTTGAGTAGATGGACCTTTGTTGGCAAAGTAATGATAGTCAAGATGATCCAAAATCTTGAAAACAAAATGAAGTTATGGGTAAATAGAGACAAAGATTGAGAAGATGCAAGAAAAGTTTAACAAGGACCTAGAAGAAATAAAGAAGAGCAAATCAATAATGAATAATGCAATAAATGAGATCAAAAGCACTCTGGAGGGAACCAACAGTAGAATAACTGAGGCAGATACAGCGTAATTGAGGTGGAAGATAGAATGGTGCAAATAAATGAAGCAGGGAGGAAAAAAGAAAAAAAGAATTAAAATAAATGAGGACAACCTCAGGGACCTCTGGAACAATGTTAAATGCCCCAACATTCAAATCATAGAGTCCCAGAAGAAGAAGACAAAAAGAAGGGCATGAGAAAATATTTGAGGGAATAATAGTTGAAAACTTCCCTAAAATGGGGAAGGAAATAGCCACCCAAGTTCAAGAAACCCAGAGAGTCCCAAACAGAATAAACACAAGGCAAAACACCCCAAGAGACATATTAATGAAACTAATGAAGATCAAACATAAAGAGCAAATATTGAAAGCAGCAAGGGAAAAGAAACAACACATAAGGGGATCCCCAGCTGATCTTTCAATAGAAACTCTTCAGGCCAGAAGGGAATGGCAGCACACACTTAAAGTGATGAAAGAGAAAAACCGACAAGCCAGATTACTGTAGCCAGCAAGAATCTCATTCAAATATGAAGGAGAAATCAAAAGATTACAGACAAGCAAAAGCTGAGAGAATTCAGCACCATCAAACCAGCTCTTCAACAAATGCTAAAGGATCTTCTCTAGACAGGAAACACAGAAAAGGTTAT
>SJYC01060104.1:0-15875 GCA_006408675.1 Madoqua kirkii
AACACTGGAGTAGGTAGCCTTTCCCTTCTCCAGGGGCTCTTCCCAACCCAGGGATCGAACCCAGGTCTCCCACATTGCAGGCAAATTCTTTACCAGCTGGGCCACAAGGGAAACCATAGTCATAATATTATACATTACGTCCCAGGACTTATTTATTCTTATAACTGCAAGTTTGTACCTTTTGATCACCTTCTCTCATTCACCACTCTAATACCTCCCATTCCCTAATTCTGGTAACCACCAATCTGTATTTCTATCTGTGAGTTCAGTTTTGTTTTGTTTTGTTTTTTCTTTTAGATTCCACATATAAGTGAGATCATTCAATATTTGTATTTCTCTATTTGACTGTTTCACTTAGGTCTATCTATATTGTCAAAAATGGTAAGATTTCATCCTTTTTATAGCTGAATGATACTTCATCGTATATATGTGAAGAATATGTATCACATCTTTCTTCATCGGTCAGTGGACTTAGATTGTTCCCAAGTCTTAGCTGTTTAAAATAATGCTGCAGTGAAAATGGAGGTGTAGATATCTTTTCAAGTTAGGGTTTTTGTTTCCTTTGGCTATATACCCAGAAGTGGAGTTGCTGAACCATAGGATTGTTCTATTTTTAATTTTTGAGGGAATCTCCATACTGTTTTCCAAAAATCACTGCACCAATTTACATCCCCGCCCTAGCAATACACAGGGGTTCCATTTTCTCCACATGCTTGCCCACACATTTCTTATCATTTTGATAATAGCCAGCTTACAGATGTGAGGTCATTGTGGTTTGGATTCACATTTCCCTGATGACTAAGGATGCTGAGTATCTCTTCATGTATCTGCTGGCCATATGTATGCATTCTTCTCTCATCTCTTTAACATATTTGTATAATCTGCAGTGATGTCATCTATCTTATTTCTGATTTTTGCAATATGAATCTCCTCTTTTTTTTCCTGATCAAAATATTGATTTTGTCAACATTATTGATATTCTCAAGAAACCAGCTTTGAGTTTCATTGATTTTTGTGTTATTTTGTATTATAATTCATGGATTTTTGCTAGCATTTTCATTATTCTTTTTCTTCCGCTAACTTTGGGTTTCATCTTCTCCTTTTCTAACTTCTTAAGCTTAAAGCTTGGGTCATTGGTGATCCTTCTTCTTTCCTAAAATGTGAAATCAGTGTTACGAAATATTTTCTATGTACTGTTTAGCTGCATTACATAAATTTTAACTGCTATGTTTTAGTTTCATTCAAGCCAAAATACTTGTTAATTATCTTTTTCATTTCTTCTGTGAGCAATGGTTTATTTAACAGTGTGTTTAATTTTTGATGATTTATCAAAAATTCTTCCTATTACTGATTTCTAATTTAATTCCTTTGTGCTCAGATAACATGTTTAATATAATTTTAACATTTTAAATTGTATTATGCTATGTTTTAGTTTCATTCAAGCCAAAATACTTGTTAATTATCTTTGTCATTTCTTCTGTGAGTAATGGTTTATTTAACAGTGTGTTTAATTTTTGATGATTTATCAAAAATTCTTCCTATTACTGATTTCTAATTTAATTCCTTTGTGCTCAGATAACATGTTTAATATAATTTTAACATTTTAAATTGTATTTAAATCTATTTTTTGACTCAGCATACAGTCTATCTTGATAAACACTTCCTGTGCACTTAAGAAGAATGTGTATTATGCTATTATTAGTTGGAGGGTGCTATAAATGTCAGTTAGATCAAGCTGGTTGATGATACTGTTCAACTCTATAATTTCCCTAATATTCTGTCTTCTTATTCTATTAATTATTGAAAATGAACATTGAAATCTCCAACTATCATTGCGAATTTATCTACTCTACTTACAGTTCTGTTTTTGTTTCATGTATTTGGAAGTTCTGTTATTAAGTACATAAACATTTGGAATTGTTATGTGCCAGTGGCACCAGAAAGTAGAAGGCTGCTTTAGAGAAAAGTGAAAGTGTTAGTTGCTAAGCTGTGTGCAACTCCACCCCAAAGGACTATAGTCCACTAGGCTCCTCTGCTCCAGAAGATGTACATTTTAAATTGTATTTAAATCTATTTTTTGACTCAGCATACAGTCTATCTTGATAAACACTTCCTGTGCACTTAAGAAGAATGTGTATTATGCTATTATTAGTTGGAGGGTGCTATAAATGTCAGTTAGATCAAGCTGGTTGATGATACTGTTCAACTCTATAATTTCCCTAATATTCTGTCTTCTTATTCTATTAATTATTGAAAATGAACATTGAAATCTCCAACTATCATTGCGAATTTATCTACTCTACTTACAGTTCTGTTTTTGTTTCATGTATTTGGAAGTTCTGTTATTAAGTACATAAACATTTGGAATTGTTATGTGCCAGTGGCACCAGAAAGTAGAAGGCTGCTTTAGAGAAAAGTGAAAGTGTTAGTTGCTAAGCTGTGTGCAACTCCACCCCAAAGGACTATAGTCCACTAGGCTCCTCTGCTCCAGACAATACTGGAGTCGATTGCCATTCCCTTCTCCAGGGGACTTTCCCAACCTAGGGATCGAACTCTGGTCTCCTACATTGCAAGCAGATTCCTTACTGTCTGAGCCACTAGGATTTAACAGCTACCTAAAAATGTGTAAGTAACTTTAGAACTGAGTAATGGGAAAAGGCTAGAGGAATTTTGATGTACATGATACAAATATGGACAGTAAGGGTGATTCTGATGAAAGCTCAGAAAGAAAAGATTCTTCTTAAAGAATACATAAATAATCATGACTAGAACCTTGGTAGAAACATGGATAGCCAAGGACATTCTGACAAGATCTCAGACGGAAATGAGGAACACATAAAAAACTGAAGGAAAGGAAATCCTTGCTATAAAGTGGCAAGGAACTTGTATAAATTGTATTTATGTTCTAGTGCTCTATAGAAGATAGAACTTGCAAGCAATGGAATTGGATATTTAGCAAAAGAGATTTCTAAGCAAAGTATTGAAGGAGTAGCTTGATCATTCCTGACTACCTACAGTAAAATGGCAAAGGAAGAAATAAATTGAAGCATAATAGCTAAGTAAAAACGAACCAGAACTTGGAGCTGTGAAAGAAAAAAAAAAAAAATCACAGCCTATCCATACTGCAAAAGTGAGAAAATTTGTTTTGAAGAGAACACTCAGTGTGTCTGAGCCATCATTTGATAAAGAGATCATGAGTATGGCTCATGAAATTATCATCCATTTCAGCAGAGGCCAGAGATATCGATAGGATTAAATCGGCAAAGGCACTGTCAACTGAAGTAAAAGGGGACAAAGAAAGTGGGAGAGGATGAAGGAAGGCTGTAAAACATCTTGAATTTTACACTGTGAATATTTTTCAAGAAAAGTGAAGGGGAGAAGGACCCCAAAGATGATTCAGAGATCGTCAGGCCTACCCACTCCTGCCACAGGCTGAGTGCACACGCCCTGGGAAAAAGCAGGACAAAGGTGTCTCCACTGTGGTTTCAGAGGAGGGGCCCACTGCCTCCACATAAAGCCCCAGTGTGGTTAGGGCCTCTGCAGAAAGCCTTGGCCCTGCCTAGCCCCAGGGGTAGGGTCAACCAGATGAGCTGGGAAGGTGACTTTTGCACCCTAGTAGGCTTAAAGGTTAAAGCACTGAACCAAGAAGGATTATTCCTGCACCATCATAGCTAATGGAATTTCTCTGATAGGTTTTAGAACCTTTGGGACCTATCATCTCTCCCTTCCTTCCTATTTCTCCCAGTTGGAATGGGAATGTCTATCCTATAGTATGTTCTACTACTGTAGTTTGGAAAATAATAACTTGTCTGATT
This sequence comes from Madoqua kirkii, assembly GCA_006408675.1. Lineage (NCBI taxonomy): Eukaryota > Metazoa > Chordata > Mammalia > Artiodactyla > Bovidae > Madoqua > Madoqua kirkii. Next base: position 3,816 of record SJYC01060104.1, read on the forward strand.
TTTTGGGTTCACAGCTAGAGAAGAATTTGGCCTCAGAATGAATTGTCCCTTGAGTTTCATTTATATTTGATTTAGATGAAACTGGACTTTAGACTTTAGAGTTGATGCTAGAACAAGTTGAGAGTTCTAGGGATGCTGGGATGCATGGTTTTTGCATGCAAGAAGGACACGAATTGTGGGAGGCCTGTGGTAGAATGTTATGGGCTGAATATTTGTGTCCCCTCTCAAGTCCATATACTGAATCCCCAAAGTGATGATATGAGGGATTGGTGGTCTTTGGGAGGTAATTAGGTTTAGGTGGGTCATGAGGGTGAAGCTCCCATGATGGGATTAGTGTCCTTCTAAGGAAGAGGAAGAGACATCGCAGTTTCCTGTCTCTACAATGTGTGAGCACAGCAAAAGGACAGCCATCTGCAAGCCAGGACAAGGGCACCCTGATCTTGGACTTGCCGGTCTCTCCCACTCCAAGAAATGAATTTCTGTTGTTTAAGCCTCCCTGGTCTATGATAAACTGAGCAGAGTAATATACCCAGTGATATATTTTGACAGAGATTAGGAATTTCAAAGGTTGGAACTTGTTACAAAGTCTATATAGTAGACTCTCAATAAACTGGCAATAATATGGATTAAGAAGAATCAAGAATTAAGAATTCTCACAGGAATGAAGGATAAGCAAATGTTTTATGGATGAGATCAATGTTGAGAGAGAAGTTACTTTGTGCTGAAATAAACAAAAGCTACACAAAAAGACTGTTTGGGATCTTACACAATTTTGTAGCAGAAAACACCTTTGAAAAGGATGTTCCAGGAAGAAAGAGCTGTAAAAAAAGAAGTGGAAATGAGAAGCATGACATAAATGAGGATAGTGTGTAAATCAAGTTGCTTGCAAAGGAAACTCAATGTAGGGAATGGTAAGAGATAATATAGGACAGAGGCATTTAATTTGTATTGGATGGGGACTTGAATAACAGATCATTGCATCTGAACATTGTCATAAAGCCCATTAAAGAGTTTTCCAGAGGGGACAGATATTAAATGAAGCATTGCTATGCCCTGATTCATTTTCTCTGCTTCTTCCCCAAAGTTGATTCAATGACTGTAGGTTCACCCCCACAGTAGTTTACAATATCAGTACCACTGTTGGACTGGATATGATGATCCAGCACTAACAGCTGGATTTCCTCAAGCCAATCACCTTCATCACTAACCGAAACTAAGGTCCAGTGAACTAGGTATAAGCCTGGGGAAATCACAAAGACAGATACAGTTGGCCTTATTCATCAGACTGAGAGTCTGGTTCTATTTTCCTCTCTATTTTCTGCAGATTAATTAGTTTAAAATCCCAGCTCCTATATCCCACATATTCCATCCCACCACACACAAAGAAACTATAAAATTGAAATCCTGTTTTGAACTTCAGTGAGTAACAAGAACTCCCTAATTCTCTGTCTCAATTATGATAAACTTTCCTCACCTGATTACTGCACTATGAACTTATACCCCCACTGGCAAGGGAACTTCCACATAGGAGGCTTTTGTGACATGCATGGCACCTCCCTGACTTCCAAAATTTCTGATTAGTGTTCTTTATTGCTATTTCCCAGTAAAAGGCACAATTCCTATTACTATGTGAAAGTGAAAGTGTTAGTTGCTCAGTTGTGTTCAACTGTTTGCGACCCCCATGTACTGTAGCCCACAGGCTCCTCTGTCCATGGAATTTTCCAGGTAAGAACACTGGAGTGGGTTGCCATCCCCTTCTCCAAGGGATTGTCCTGACCTTGGGATCAAACCCAGGACTCCTGCATTACAGGCAAATTCTTTGCTGTCTGAGCCACAAGGGAAGCTCTGCTGTTACTAAAATTGCCCATTTACTGCTTGAGTTTGTGAGCTTGCTGTGGACAAGATCATATATGCAGGTCAGTTTGCCAAAACTCAGTTTCATCTATTATATTTTCCTTCTTTTCCTAATTAGTTGAGAATTCCTTGTAATCCCAGGATATCTCTTAACTATGCCCATCCAAATTTAACACGGCCATCATCCTGGCAGTCAAAAAAAATAACAGCTTACCTATATGTACTTTATAAAGTCCAATATGTACCAAATTCATGCTCCAAATTGAAGTTTCTCAAAAATCTGTCTAAATTTTCCTTTTAAAAATATCTATTATTATCCAACAAAGCTGATTATTGAGCTACCTCCAGAATGTTACTGACCTTCTCCCTATATATGGGCTTCAGCTGACAATTCTTTCTAAATAAGTGAAAGTGTTAGTCGCTCAGTTATGTCCAACTCTTTGTGACCCCATGGACTGTACCCACCAGGCTCCCATGTGATTCTCCAGACAGAATACTGGAGTGGGTTGTCATTCCCTTCTCTAGGGAATCTTCCCAACCCAGGGTCTGAACCTGGGTCTCCTACAAATAAAGCATAACCAACTAGCTTTTCTCCTAATACTATAATCATATTCCTATTTCAAGTCTCAGTTGAAATCCTACCTTCCCCCCAAAGATATTTGCTTAAGGGCACCCTCCCTGGGCTGAGGACAGAATACTAAGTAGTAGAAATTACCCAGGAAGGAAGTTTCACAAAGGACATGAGCTCAAACATAATGGACTATAAGGCTTCTTGAGAGTCAAGCCCTGAAGAGTACATCCTTATCCTTTGTTCAAGAGACCCTGCATCCTTTTCTTCTTTACCAGACAAGGAAAACAGCTTTATTATAGCCAAAAAAAAAAAATTGTTTATATTACCTTAAATTCCCCTTTAATTAGTTATGGCAAGATCAGAAGCAGTGCAAATGAAAATGGCATAAAAACACAGCCTATCACTTTTAGAAGTGTTAATGAATGCCCCGTGGATTTTTTTTTTATTGCATGAGAACAACAAGGAAATGTCTCCATAAAACTGGTGCTTCTCAGGGAAAAGTGCTAATGCTATGCAAATTAAAATCTGAAAGTCTACTTAACAGAAATCAGCAACACCAAGAGTTGTGCACATGGAAAACACAATTGATCAGTCCTGAGAACAGAGCTGTCCAAGTTCTAATAGCTGTACATATCTCTAGCTTAGCCATTTGAGGGCATGCTCTCATTTTATGATGCAAAGTAAGCAAGGAGTTCTAACAGAGTTCAAAGAGATTGTCCCTGGTTGAGGTGAGGAGGGAGGGCTAACCTGATTTCTTTCTTTGAGAAAATTTTACAAAGGCTAAAGACTCCTGGAAAAGTTGACGCAACTGCACATGCCCTTAAGAAACTTTTCATCCAATGTGTTCCTTAAGTTTCTCCCTTAGACAACTGTTATTTCTAAAAAAATTTGAAATGAAAATTTGGGGGTTTGGCTATAGATATTGAAACGTATATTAAGTAGTTTTCCTATTCTTCTCTTTATATACTTTGAATGTTAGAAAAGCAGTTATAGTCTCACTCTTTTTCTCATTCCTTATCAGCTTCAGGCAAAAAATTTTAATCATGTTACTCTCTGACAGCACAGTTAAGAGAAATCACTAGTCACAGTGTGTATAATTTTATAAATTTTAGCTTGGCATTAGCTAAGAGAAAGCCTAAGGCTTTACAACCTCGAAAAGATACACTTCTCTGTTAAAAGCGAACAGATATACATTATGGATATGTAATGCTTTAGGTGATTAGCTAGAACATTGAAGAAAATTTAAGAAGTATAGAAGTATTTTACATAAAGAAATGCAAAATCAATACTTTAAGCTTAAAAAACGCTTTTTACTTGAAGTAACTTTCCTATATAGAGTGATCCACTGCTTTTCACAAGTATATAACAGCTTCATTTATTCAAGAAGTATTTACCGGGCACTGCCAGGTGCCCTCTGTGCAAGGAGCCAAGCAACTTACGGAAGAGAGACATGTGCCTGACCCCCAAGGAGCACCGTGCAATAAGGAAAATCATGGATCTAAGTATCAGTGGCAGTGCAAAATGATGTATGCTGTAATAAGAACTCATAAAATATGATGGGGACTGGAGAAGGCAAATATTTGGGAAGTTGCAGTGATAAGTAAAATGGACACTTGAAGAAAATTTTATAGAGAATATGATCTTTGAGCTAGATAGACCTTGAAAGATGAGAATGATTTCATTAAGCACAGAAATAAGGCAAGGTCAGTCTGGACAATGAGATCAGACTGAGGAGAAGAGCCAAGTGACAAGGACACCATGTAATCTTTCAGGGACTTAAAGTACTCTAGTACCATGCTTCTCAGAGTGTGCTCCAGAGGCCAGAAGAAACCGCATCCCCCGGAGGCTTGTTAGGAATGCAGAAACTCAAACCTTCTGATTTAGGGTCTGCATTTTAAGAAGATCCCCCGGTGAGCTATAGGCACATTAAAATTCATTAAGTACCAGTCCAAAGTCTGTGGTAAATGGGAGAAGACTGATGTGAGAGATGAAGACGCAATGACAAGTGTGTGTCCTCGGCATATGACATGATTTGAAGGATTTCTTAAAGGGTTTCTGAAGCAAAGAAATTGTGTAATCTGTAGCTTAAAAGATAATTCTAGTGGCAATATAGAGATATGTTTCTGTGAAGAGAGATCTGGACACAGGAATATCGGTTATGAGACTACAATAACATAAGAATGATAATCAATATTTATTAAGGGACTACTACATGTCAGACATCACGGCATAAAGCTTATATTTTATACGTGTTACTTTAATATTCCCAAAATCTCCGCTCTGCAGATGAGAAGAAATGTAGGAAAGGTCTTAAAAAATTATCTGAATTCATACGATAGATAAGTAGCCACAGAAGAATTTTAACCTCAGTCTAATTTCAGATTTTGACCTTCACTCCGAAACACATTCCAAATCTATCTACTTAGTTTATCTCCACCCTAGCATATAATACCACCATTTTATGAATTGCCACAATAGTCTATCAGCCTTCATTCTTGCTTGCTCCAGTCCATTTTTTTATGCAGTAGTCCAAGTGATGTTTAAAAACAGAAATCCTCTCTTTAGTAACAAACAAATAATAAAATGTAATTTTTAAAACCATAGTCCACAAATCACTAATAATTTGGATCCTGTCTTATATCGGAGATCTCATCTTGTGACATTCACTATTACTGTATTCTGTCACATGATACACTGAATAACATTAAGCATTTTCCCTCTCCGATTTCACAGTTATGGTATGCTTTGGCCTGTGACACTCTTGTCCCACATCTCTGCCTGATGACTGGCTCCAAATCAATGATAATTTGTTGATCTCAGTCAGCAGGGTCATCTCTCATCCCACGGCCCCTCTATAACTGTTTCCATCCCAGCTGCTGAGACTGCTTCCTTTTCTAAGGCTATTAGAGCATTTCGCTGGTTCCATTCAGTGGTTATTTAATTTTCTATTTCCCATTTTAGAAACAAAATATCAACTGGTCAACTGGTGGGAGAGTAAGTGGGGAACCAAGGGACAGTAATAACATATTAAAACATCTCCCCTTTCAACTACAATAATTCTCATTTGGGATTAAGCCTGAAGATCAAGAGTTACCTAGCAGCTTGTTTTTTCCGAGCTGGTGGAAAAGCTCTTCACTATCCAGTAATCTGCCTTGATAAAGGATGCAAGGAAGAAAAGCTCAAGAAAAATGTGTACTAGATTCATGGTAAAACTCTCTTTGCATACCATTCTACGGTTAGTTTGTGTACCTTTTATCTTATTTGATTACACACTAATCATGAATTAAACACTGGGCAACCAGAATTTTCTACTGGGTTACCCTCATCAGCATATATTCTATTGTTCCTATTTATACTTAAATAATTTTTTAAAAAAACCTTCTCTTGAACCCACTTCTCTTCAGAAACTACCACATCCTGTGCACCAAAACTCCTCTAAAGACCTCTTAAATCCATTCCAGCCTGGCTTTTGCATGCACCATTCCACAGAAATTGCTCTTAGTAACTCTGATGTAATTAATCAATTCCTTAAAAGATCCAAAGTACCACATTTCACTCAAAAGGAAAAAGGGAATCTTAACAGTCTTATATCTATTCAGTTCAATTCAGTTCAGTCGTTCAGTCGTGTCCGACTCTTTGCGACAACATGAATCACAGCATGCCAGGCCTCCCTGTCCATCACCAACCCCCGGAATTCACTCAGACTCTCGTCCATCAAGTCAGTGATGCCATCCAGCCATCTCACCCTCTGTCGTCCCCTTCTCCTCCTGCCCCTAATCCCTCTCAGCATCAAAGTCTTTTCCAGTGAGTCAACTCTTCGCATGAGGTGGCCAAAGTCAGCTTTAGCATCATTCCTTCCAAAGAAATCCCAGGGTTGATCACCTTCAGAATGGACTGGTTGAATCTCCCTGCAGTCCAAGGGACTCTCAAGAGTCTTCTCCAACACCATAGCTCAAAAGCATCAATTGTTTGGTGCTCAGCCTTCTTCACAGTCCAACTCTCACATCCACACATGACTACTGGAAAAACCATATCCTTGACTAGACGGACCTTAGTCGGCAAAGTAATGTCTTTGCTTTTGAATATGCTATCTAGGTTGGCCATAACTCTTCTTCCAAGGAGTAAGTGTCTTTTAATTAAAGGGGTTGAATTTGTCCTTAAAACCTTCCAACAAAGACAATTCTAGATCCATATATTTTCACTGGGAAATTCTACTCAACATTTATTAAAGAAAAAGTATAAGTTATGCACAGCTTGTTGTAGACACTAGATTAGAAAACATTTCCCAACTCATTTTATGAAGGTCTCATTTATTTTGGTCTCAATTATCTGAGACCAAAAGCAGATGAAGATTTTATGAGGAAATAAAAGTACAGACCGATATTCATCACAGACACAGATGTAAAGTTCTTCAGCAAATTACTAGCAAACCCAGACCAACAATAAAAAGATTGGTTCATCATGACCAAGTGGAATTTATACCAGCATGTAAGGCTGGTGCAAGATTTTAAAAAATCAAGCAACGGGACTTCTACTTCATTTAAGACTGAATAAGAGGGGTTAAATTTACATTCTCTCTTGAAACAACTGGGAAAAAAACCAGACAAAATATACAAAAAAAAACCCCACAGTATTCAAAACATTCAATATCAGGAAATGAAGGGCAGGGAAAAGTTAAAGTTCAAGTGAGCCCTTTGATTACTAGTTTACTGCCTGAAGAACATTTCCAGTGTATTGCACAGGGAGGGAAATTTCAGATGGAGCCCAGGTATCTCCTTAAGTTATGAGACAGAGCTAGGTGTCCAGGAAAATTAAGATACTAAAATTTTCATCACAGAGTACTTGGAAGGGACAAAGAGAGAACTCTTGAGATGTGCAGACTGAGATCTGCAGAAGTCTTTGTTGTGTATTAGGTGGAGTCTTGATCAGTACATACATAGTGAGGAAACTACCTGAGGTCAAGAAAGAAAGATTAGAGGGCCAGTGTGAGCAGTCAAGCAGGGCCAGGGGCAAGGCCCGTCTCAGCCGTCAGGGCTCCCCTGGTGGTTCAGGGGGTAAAGCGTCTGCCTGCAGTGCAGGAGACCCAGGTTCGATCCCTGGGTTGGGAAGATCCCCTGGAGGAGGGAATGGCAACCCACACCAGTACTCTTGCCTGGAAAATCCTATGGACAGAGGACCCTGGTGGGCTATAGTTCATGGGGTTGCAAAGAGTCGGACATGACTTAGTGACTAAACCACCACAGCCATCACAGTGTAAAATTTCATTATACTCTTAGTTCAGAGTACTAAGAAGGATCCTGCCTCACCAGTAGGGGTGAGTTAGCTCTAGACTAAATACAACTCTAGTTTCACCTAATAAATCCAACCAGTACTCTTGCCTGGAAAATCCTATGGACAGAGGACCCTGGTGGGCTATAGTTCATGGGGTTGCAAAGAGTCGGACATGACTTAGTGACTAAACCACCACAGCCATCACAGTGTAAAATTTCATTATACTCTTAGTTCAGAGTACTAAGAAGGATCCTGCCTCACCAGTAGGGGTGAGTTAGCTCTAGACTAAATACAACTCTAGTTTCACCTAATAAATCCAACTCTAGTTTCATCTTGGAAAGCAAGATCCATATAGGATCAAATATTTTCCAGCTAACTCTACCCTAAAACAAGCTCAGTTCAGTTCAGTTCAGTCGCTCAGTCGTGTCTGACTCTTCGAGACCCCATGAATCGCAGCACGCCAGGCCTTCCTGTCCATCACCAACTCCCGGAGTTCACTCAGACTCACGTTCATCGAGTCAGTGATGCCATCCAGCCATCTCATCCTCTGTCATCAAGATTACCTTAATAGAAAATAAAAACATTAAATATTAAACACCCAAGATAAAATTCATAATGTCTTATATAAAATTGAAAAATTACCAGGCATACAAAGAGGTAGGAAAATATAATCTATAATGATAAAAAATCAATCATAACCAACACAGATGATAAAATTAGTAGACAAGGACATTAAACCAGTTACAACTGTATTCCATATGTTCAAGCAGTAAGAGAAAGTTTGAAAATAAGTAAAAGTAGAAGATATAAATGTAACCCAAATGGAATGTCTAGAGATTAAGATTACAGTGTCTAAGAGGAAAAATATATGAAAGAAATTAATAAATTACACACTGAAAATAAAGTAAAAATTAATAAACTTGAAGCCACCACAACAGAAACTATCTAAAATAAAACATAGAGAAAAAAAGGTGGAAAACATTAATAGAGTATCCATTAACTGTGAGATGACTAAAGGCAGCCAAATATGCATATAACTGGAGCCTCCAAAAGGGTAGGTGGGAGGTGCGAGTATTTATAAAGCAGTGTACTAAATTTGATTAAAATCATAAACTCACAGATCCAAGAAACTTAGAAAACCCCAAGAACAAGAAATATGGAAGAGAAAAAGAAAATAATACATCAAGACATATTACAACAAAATTTTTTAAAACCAGTGCTAAAGAGAAAAATCTTAAAAGGAACGTGAGTACAAAGATAATATATAAACGTAAAGATAGTAGTGACAGATTTCTTGCAGAAAACAACACTGGCTAGAAGATAAGTGCAGCAACATCTTCAAAGTACAAGAAGGAAAGCATGAGAAACTCAAGGTTTATCTCAACATAAGAAAGAGGAATATTGTGTGTGTGTGTAATCCAGCCATCTCATCCTCTGTCATCAAGATTACCTTAATAGAAAATAAAAACATTAAATATTAAACACCCAAGATAAAATTCATAATGTCTTATATAAAATTGAAAAATTACCAGGCATACAACGAGGTAGGAAAATATAATCTATAATGATAAAAAATCAATCATAACCAACACAGATGATAAAATTAGTAGACAAGGACATTAAACCAGTTACAACTGTATTCCATATGTTCAAGCAGTAAGAGAAAGTTTGAAAATAAGTAAAAGTAGAAGATATAAATGTAACCCAAATGGAATGTCTAGAGATTAAGATTACAGTGTCTAAGAGGAAAAATATATGAAAGAAATTAATAAATTACACACTGAAAATAAAGTAAAAATTAATAAACTTGAAGCCACCACAACAGAAACTATCTAAAATAAAACATAGAGAAAAAAAGATGGAAAACATTAATAGAGTATCCATTAACTGTGAGATGACTAAAGGCAGCCAAATATGCATATAACTGGAGCCTCCAAAAGGGTAGGTGGGAGGTGCGAGTATTTATAAAGCAGTGTACTAAATTTGATTAAAATCATAAACTCACAGATCCAAGAAACTTAGAAAACCCCAAGAACAAGAAATATGGAAGAGAAAAAGAAAATAATACATCAAGACATATTACAACAAAATTTTTTAAAACCAGTGCTAAAGAGAAAAATCTTAAAAGGAACGTGAGTACAAAGATAATATATAAACGTAAAGATAGTAGTGACAGATTTCTTGCAGAAAACAACACTGGCTAGAAGATAAGTGCAGCAACATCTTCAAAGTACAAGAAGGAAAGCATGAGAAACTCAAGGTTTATCTCAACATAAGAAAGAGGAATATTGTGTGTGTGTGTATGTATATATGTGTGTGCTTAGTCAGTCAGTCATGTCTGACTCTTTTGTGACCCCATGGACTGCAGCCACCAGGCTCCTCTGCCCATGGGATTTCCCAGGCAAGAGTACCGGAGTGGGCTGCCATTCCCTTCCCCAGGGTATCTTCCTGACCCAGGGATTGAATCTGCATCTCCTGTGTCTCCTGCACTGCAGGCATATTCTTTTACCCACTGAGCCATCAGGAAGCATATATAAAACAAATCTTAGAATTTCATAATACTAATTTCTTGCTCTTAATGCACTAACTTGTGGTCACCCGCCTCGCCGATAAGGAGAACGCCACAGACAGGATTCTTCTGACACGCGGTTTATTGTTACAGCTCTTTTAGGAAGTGGCGAGGGCCCCGATGCAGGGAAAGCGATTGCTTATATAGCCCAGAGGGGAGACGTGTCAACCTCTGATTGGCTCATAACGTCAACCATGTCAACCTCTGATTGGCTCATAAAGTCAACCCCTGATTGGCTCATAAAGTCAACCTCTGATTGGCTCATAACAGAACACTGTTAGAATCCCTAATTAGCATATCTGCCTACATATATGCGAAGAACCAGGAAGCAGAAAACCGGCACCATCCTGCTGTGGCTCCCGACACTAACTTGTATTTACAATGATAAAATTTTCTATCTGTTTATACAATAATCATTTCACAATCAGTTATTTAAACATGAATATCAACACATTTTTATAGACTATATTTTAAATTATATTTGTTTCCAAATCAAACCGAAGATTCTTCTTTTTTTGCATTATTCTCAAACATTCTCAAGCAATTCTCAGATTGTTATCTCTATAGAAAACTTTAAAAATTAAGAAATCTATGTCAGTGCCTATAAAATGAAGTGAAAGCGTACTCTACAACTACCCTCACGTAATTGGGTTGGAACATGAAGAATGCCAACAATGGTCATTCCCACTTTCTGTCCTATAATTCAAACTGGAGTGGAAAAATCACTCAGACTCCAACATCTTGGTAAATGGGCAGGGAACCTTGAGAAATAAATAAGAAATGGATGAAGGAGGGGACAAAATAGCAGGCGAAATCAGTGTTTGGGTCAAGGCGGGGCTTTATGGGCTTTGTGGGCTTGAGTGGGGTACACAGTCAGTTAACTTAGGACTCCTGATGTGGGAGGTAAGGATTACGTGTTTTTAGACCTTGCTGCATGGACTACTTGTAGCTTTTATTGTGTTTCTGAGCCAATTCTTCAGGCCTATTCCTTGAAGCCCAAGAACAGATGTATGATATGGCCTTGAAATGTGCTATCTGGCCTTTGTCCACTTCCAAGCTGTGTCACCTGCTCTGGGACCCTCAGGTCACTGTTCTTGATATTAGCCCCACACTGCAACAGAATGGGGGCAAAAAATCCTTTACAGAGAGGAAAAGTGTGTCTTTTTCACATGGTCCATTCAAGTCAGTCTTTAGCAAACAGATGTAAAATCACCCAAGAGGGTTCTGCCGCCTCCAAAGAAAATAAATGATGAAGAATGTGAACAAAACAGAGGAAGCTATGAAGACTGCTTTGATGATGATTTTGACCACCTACAGCATTTGAAAGAAGCATCTGGGCCCTACATGCTTAAATCCTAATTACCTTCAGTACACATAACAAGAGAGAGGAGAAAGAGGAGACTTTGATAATTCTAGGCCCTGGAATTCATTTGCCTTCATCAGAGTTTAAAACAGAATGTAAGGAAGTTATTGATTGGTAACTAAATCAGCTCCTGTTTTGGGCCCTCATCTGGATTTGGATCCTGACATTGTTGTAGCTCTTGGTGATGATTTTGACTCTGTTACCCAGAAAGTCTATGTGAAGGTGACTTTATCCTTCAGATTAGTGAGAAACAAGAGAAGAAGCGAGAATGAACAGAAAGAAATCTGAAGCTGAAAATGTCAGCAAGTGGAAAAATATGGATGGGAAGAAAACTGATAGGGAGAAATGATGACTGATTTATAAATGCCAATCTCAAATGAAGATGATCTGGCTGCCAGGACAAACCTCATGAAGTCAAAGGATGCCGGGTTT
>SJYC01060105.1:0-10227 GCA_006408675.1 Madoqua kirkii
TCAGTGATTTTCCCCACTTTCTTCAATTTAAGTCTGAGTTTGGCAAAAGGAGTTCATGATCTGAGCCACAGTCAGCTCCTGGTCTTGTTTTTGTTAACTGTAGAGAACTTCTCCATCTTTGGCTGCAAAGAATATAATCAGTCTGTGCAGAGTCTTCTCTTGTGTTGTTGGAAGAGGGGTTTTGCTATGACCAGTGCATTCTCTCAGCAAAACTCTACTAGCCTTTACCTTGCTTCATTCTGTACTCCAGGAACGGTTGGAGCTCCGGATCATGCCAACTTGGAGGGTTCCATTCATGTAGAAAGCAAATGGTTACATGAAAGAGAAGGTAGAGAATTGTGTAAAGCTGAATACACCTAAGACTCTGAGGATGAGATTGATGAGTCTGAGGAGGAAGAAATGTTTTCTGTAGTTTACCAGCAGCAAGAGAAGCAGGACCGTGAATTCACTTGTAGCACATGCTCACATTTAACCATTCTTAATTTGTCAAATAACCAAAGCCCAAACAAATTCAAATATTTAATAAAACAGGAATACCTCTCAATGCTTTATCAAAGAAAAGACTCAGAGCAAAGCAAGTGAATAAGTGCAGATGACTAACAGGAGTGATCTGCCCGAGGTACCGACTCAACCACATTCTGAAAATGAAAGCAAAGCAAATAAAGAACAAGAAATAAAGTTATAAAAGAACAGCATAGGGAACAGAGGGTGGAAAAACTAGCTGACAAATCGTCCTGCAAACTGGAGAAGGCAGGAAAAGGAGCCACTGCAGTTAAATATTAAGGGCCCAAAGTTATGAAAATGGGACTTTTAGGAAAAAGCACTTTCCCCATTAGGGACGCCTCGTTATGTTCAATGATGAATTGCAATGTTCAAATGACAATACTCTGCCATTTTTATTGACAGGTACTGATAAAACAAGTATAGCATTTGAACTAATTTTATAGTTCAATTCTAAAACTGTTGAACAAGTTTCCCGGAAGACCATCACATACATAGTGTCAAATTTTTTATGTTTATTTAATGTTTATTCTTATTGTTTTTAATGTTTAATTAAATTTAATGTTGTACTATAAATCTACATCAGTGCTAAAATGACTTCATGAATGTGAAATGTGTTGATAAATTATCAGAAAATATCATCATGGCTTGCAAAAAACCCCAAAGGCCACAAAGTTTGATAGAGGCTCAATAGTAATGGATGGAGTTCTAGTTTTAAATTCCTAGTTCAGGCCCTTGATGGGCAGCTTAGATCAGCTGCCGTGAATACTTTTCATTCTTACTCTGCTTTAAACTATGTTCAGGGCCAACGAGAAATCTCTGAAAAAATCTGTGAAAGGGTTCACTTCAGGAGCCATACAGCTTTGCCTAGGGCCTCAAGCATTGCCCTCTCATCACTGTAACACAGCCTGTCTTTGGTGCGTAGAACCTGATCATAGTTTTAGACATCAGTGACCCAAACTATTATTTCACCAAGGGAAGAGTGATAGATCTTATTAATGAACAACTAAAACTGGAGGAAGCTGTTGCAAAAGAACATTTCACCTTCTTAAGGTAAAGAAACAATTCTGAATATAAACCACAAAATCTGAGAAAAATAATTTAGCAGGGCTGCCTGTGGAACAATCTAATTCTAGAAATCGGATATACTTTAGAAATTAGGAATTAATGGGAGTGGCTTAAAAAATATGTTTGAGTCTTATTTGCAGAATTAGAAAAGTTTCAGTATAATAACAAAGAAAAACAATAGCATTAAAATAGAGAGAACTAGAAGAAAGCCTATGATCTTAAAAAGGCAGGTAAGACACAGTGACAAGGGAAATAAGATGATTTCTCTTCAGAGGCCAGGCCAGAAAGACATTAAAAAAGAGGTGCACTAAAGGCAGTCTTTGAAAACTCCCCAAATAGCTCCATATTACAAACTAGCTCTGCTCACAATAGTTCCAGCCTCTTGACATTCACACCCCTATATAGTTTCTTCCTGTTTTTTACCTGGGTTCATCAATGTATGACCTATAAATACAGCAGATGTGGTACGTTACTTTCAAGGTTAAGTCATGATAAGATGCTGTGACTCTCTTAAATCACTTTCCCTGGTGGAACCAGATGCCATCTCCTGTGAACACTCAGGATACACTGTAAGACCAATACACAAGGAACTAAAACCTTCTGCCCAAGTCATTAAGGAGCAGGGGTCCTGCCAAGAACCATGTGAATGAGCCATCTTGGAAGTGGATCTTCAAGCCCTAGTAAAGACGTCAGATGTTTACAGACACACACTCACACACAAAAAAAAGACTAAAGGAAATGTTCATCTCTGGGGTGTTGTAATCATGGACTTTTTTTTTCTCTGAAATGTTTTTATGTTCAAAGTTTTCTAAAATTGGCACTGTTTAAAATTTAAGACTGAAAACGACAGTAATGTAAGTAACAGTTGGGAAATGGGGGGAAGTGCATGGCCAAGATACAGGCTTGAACAGAACCACAGAAGGCACAGAACCAGAAAAGGATGAGTTCACAGCTCAATACATTTGGCAACCCTCAGAAGAAGCGCCTGAAACTAGGACTTGATGCAACTTGTTCCCAGAAGCTCCAGTACAAAAATGGACAGGTGAGACCAAGAAGGAAAGGAAAGCAGTACTGATGTGTTCAACAGTCAGATACCAGTGTGGGCAACTGGAGTTCAAGTCCATGGAGGTTTCTGGGAGACCCACCAAAAGAGAAAAAAGCTGGGGAATTTAATCACCAAACCTCTGTCATTTGTTGAGGGCTTTACAGCGATGTACAGATCTTGCAAACTACCTTATACCTAGACTAAAGGCAAACCTGCAGTCAAGATGCTACTGATAAAAAGTAACAGGAAAGCAGAAAACTGGGGAGGGAAAGATGGTCACGTGCACACACTGAGGAGTCTGCTGAGCTGCTATATCAGCAAAGGACATAACGCAGGAGACCCTGGCCGATGACACTGGGAAGATAGACTGACACTGACCTGTGGCTTTCAATTCTTAAAGAGCTTGGACTTCATTTTATGAGCACTTAAAGAACTAAAGAGTTGACTTAATTTTTATTATGCAGAATTTCAAACATACACAATATGATAAAGAACAGGCAGCATCAATTCTAGCCTATCTGTCTAAGCTGCCATTCATGCTTTCTCTCTCTGTATGATTTGAATCAGATCTCAGGCATCATATCAATTATTCATAAACATTTTAGTATGTGTATTAAAATAAAAGATAAGGACCTCTTCTCCTTTTTAATACAACCTCATTACCACTGTCAAATCTAAAAATAATGAATAATTCCTTAATACCATCAAATGCCCAGGCAACATTCAAATTATTGAGTGAGAATTTTAAGGGGAAACTTATGTGGGAAAAGTTACCCTCGTACCAGCATACACGATGTTTTAATGCCATGAGAACCGGGACGGAGGAGGGAGAGTGTGAATGCCACGACCACAGGACGAGCATGAGACAGCCAAGGTGTGAGCGAGTGTGATGGGAACTGAGACGGAAACAAGGACCCTTTGCGAGAGAGACCTGATGGGGCTCAGTGAAAGCAAAGATGAGGCAGCACACAAGTCACCAGGTCACAGAGAAGCCGCAAGGAATGACAACATAGGATGGGAGGCCATGGGAGACTAATCTCTGGCTGGAAACGTAGAGAGAGTACCTGGAAGATACAGAACCGTGGTTTGAGGGAGAGACTGGAATTAGAGACTTAGATCTGAGAATCACAGAGGTTATGCTTAATTGAGAAAAAGTGTACAAAAGAGAAAAAAGCAAAGGGCAAGGCAGAACTTCACCCTCGCCTTGCTGCTGCTGTTGCTGCTGCTAAGTTGCTTCAGTCGTGTCCGACTCTGTGCGACCCCACAGACGGAAATCCACCAGGCTCCTCCGTCCCCGGGATTCTCCAGGCAAGAACACTGGAGTGGGTTGCCATTTCCTTCTCCAATGCATGAAAGGGAAAAGTGAAAGTGAAGTCGCTCAGTCATATCTGACCCTTAGTGACCCCGTGGATCACAGCCACCAGACCTCCATCCATGGGATTTTCCAGGCAAGAGTACACCCTCGCCTTAAGGAACTAGAAATTAAAACAAAGGCCATGAAAGCAGACAGAAATGGAACAGTCAAGAAGGCGAGAAAGAAGCAAGAACTGCGACTTATCACAAAAGCCACTTTCAAGAAGGATGAAGGATCCCCAAGTATAAGACTCAGGAAAATATTCTGGGGACACCAAAGTACATTAAATGCTCAGCGGTATTCTACCGTATGTGTGGTTGGTGGTTTAATCGCCAAGTCGTGTCTGACTCTGCAACCCCATGGACTGCAGCCTGCCAGACTCCTCTGTCCATGCGATGTTTCAGGCAAGAATACTGGAGTGGGTTGCATGTTCTTCTCCAATCTATCATATACTACCCTGCAAATCTTAAAGAGTTCCCATTGTGTGCCAAAGACTGTGCTAAAGGTCGTGGGCATGAGATAGAAAATTCAGTTCAGACCTTTCTGTCTAGCAGCCAACCCTGTAGTGAGAGAAGTGACTCAGCTGACTGTGCAAAGAGATAATTACCAACTGCAATGACTGCAACGTGGGGAAGCCCACGGCTGTAGGACTGACAGTGCACATTAGAGAGTCAGGCCTACTCTGGGAGAGCAGGGAGGATAACAGATGGTTTCCTTGGAATCTTGAATAGATTGGACAGCTACATCCACAGGAATTCTCTGGCATTACTCCTGGACTTGTTAGCAAAGAATGACAACATTGTTTTTGTCACTCAAAAAAAGAACATGAAAACACATCATCCACATTTCCTAGTAAAGTCAACTAGACCTTTATTTTGGAAAAAAAAAAGAAGAAGAAGGATTTTAGGAAATTTTGATAATGGATTCCTTGTTGAGATATTGTTGAGATATTTTGTAAAAACCTTTACAAAGAAAAGAGATATCAAAAGCAATGTATGGGAACTTCTAAATTATTTTTAGTAGGATCTGACATATGAGTGTCTTAAAAGAACACACGTTTTTTGGCTTCAGTTTCTGCCATAAAAACTTATGACTGAAACAAGTATTTTCTTTTGGAAATCAGTATTTTGGTTCTCAGGGCTCAAGCAGTCATTTTCTTTGGAAATTATCTTTTCATACTTACAGCAAGGACAGAACTCTGCAAAAGTACCCTACCATGCCAACAACCACTGATCAAGTTTTTACTGTATTCCCACACTGCTCACATCTATCAATTCATATGTATATAATTACCTCCAAAGAGATGAAAAGTAGAGGCTTTAAGACATCATCCATGCAACAAACAGTAAACGCTAAAGTTGATCCATCTAAGAATTAAGAAATTTAGCTCAGAGATTTGAGTGGTGCTCAAATGTTTTAGAAAGCAATCTGGATGCAAATTAATCCTTAAAACATCCTCAGGATATTCTTGGGATTGTTTTTTATTATTGGAATATTATACTTTATTATTTTTAAAATAAAAATTCAGATTCCTTTTAGAAACCTTCCTTGAGAAATAAGTTCAAAAGTATTCAAAGTTTACTGACATGGTTTCAGATTTCACATGACAACTTGTCTTTAACAAACTATTACTTGTCGAGATTTGATGTAATATTAAAAAGAATATCCAGAACTATCTGGAAAAGTTATCAAAATTATCCCCCCTTTCCAATTACTTATTTGCATGAAGTCAACTTTTCTTCATATATGTCAAGTTAAATACTATAATGCAACAAACTGAATGCAGAAGCAGATTATAAGAATCCAGCGGTCTATTAAGACATATATTCAAGACATTTACTAAATGTAAAACAGTGTCACTTTTCTCACTACTTCTTGTTCTGAAAAATCTATATTACGTATTTGACATGTGAAGTTGTTGTTTAGTCACTAAGTCCTGCCTCTTTTGCCACTTCATGGACTGTAGTCCGTCCTCTGTCCATGGGATTCTCCAGGCAAGAATACTGGAGTGGGTTGCCATTTCCTTTTCCAGAAGATTTTATTGACCCAGGGATGGAACCTGTGTCTCCCACGTTGACAGGTGGATTCTTTACCACTGAGCCACCAGGGAAGCCCCAGCATGTAATGATTATTCATTATTATCTTAAAGCATAATAATAAAACTTTTCAAATATTTCTCAGTTATAAAATCTAATGTGATACTCAGATATAACCTATGTTAATAAAAGCTCTTTAATGATTTTTCATAATGTAAAAGTGTTGAGAAATCCTCAATAGATAAAATTTCTGTTTACCATGTTTGCTGCTAAGTCACTTCAGTCGTGTCCAACTATGTGTGAACCCATAGACGGCAGCCCACCAGGGCCCCTCGTCCCTGGGATTCTCCAGGCAAGAACACTGGAGTGGGTTGCCATTTCCTTCTCAAATGCACGAAACTGAAAAGTGAAAGTGAAGCCGCTCAGTCGTGTCTGACTCAGCGACCCCATGGACTGCAGCCTACTAGGCTCCTCTGTCCATGGGATGTTCCAGGCAAGAGGACTGGAGTGGGGTGCCATTGCCTTCTCCGTTTACCATGTTTACTATTTGTTATTTTGGATCAATCCTGGGTTGCTTTAACCTACTTGAAGTGTACCTTCCATTGAATGTTTGATTTCAACAGTATGGCCAAATTAGCAGTGCCAAGTAAAGAACAGGGTATTTGACCCAACAGGTTTTACAAGGTTCAAGAGGAAAATAAAAAGTTATTGTCAAACTATATTATAAAATTATTGTCCAATTACATATCACCTATGTTAGAACTGTATGTTGTTTGAAATTGAAAATATTTATATCTTTCCTAATTATAAAAGAATCAAAGGCCTATATAATACAGTACATAAGATTTAAGAAATCACCCCCAAATCACCCAAAGATACCCATTTTGCTATATTTTCTTTCAGACTTCTTTTTTTAATACTGTAGTTAATGTGTGTGTGTTAATGTGTGTCTGGCAAGTATGAAATAATCCTTACATAAACTTAGCTATAAGAGTTCTAGGATAATAAAGGATTTCAGATTGGAAATCTCTGGATCCTGAAAATCATTGGGATATAAGTAAGAAATCTATTGTATAAACCTAAGTGATTTGATTTCATTGTCAAATGTATACTGTCTGATAAACTATAATAATTAAGTTTTTAATCTAAAATATAGCTGAGTAACAGATCTAGACATTAAACAGTCTTCCAGTTAAAATTTTTAACATGCAGAAGTTTTTAACATGCAGAAATTATTCTACTAACAATATTGAAATGTTGTTATATGGTAGAACGGGCTTCCCAGGTGGCGCTAGTGATTAAGAACCAGCCCACCAATGCAGAAGACGTAAGACATGCAGGTTCAATCCCTGAGTTAGGAAGATCCTCCGGAGGAAGGCATGGCAACCCACTCCAGTATTCTTGTCTGGAGAATCCCATGGACAGAGAAGTCTGGTGGACTTCTCTGCAACAGTCCATATGCAAAGACTCAGACACAACTGAAGCGATTTAGCCAGCACATGCATTATAATAAGCACGAGCAAACATCATAGTTCTATTTTGGTATTTGGTATTATTAAGAATGCCTGTTTAAAAAAAAAAAAGCAATGCCTCTATTTTAAAAATCTTGTTTCAGTGAATCACTATAATATCTACCAACTTTGCCTTAGACCCTTACTTAAAATAGTGAGGATCCCCTTTTGGCTTAGTGGTGAAAAATCCACCTGCCAGTGCAGGAGCCACGGACTGGATCCTCGGTCAGGGAAGATCCGGCACGCCACGGAGTAGCTGAGCCCGTAGGCCACTACTCTTGAGCCTGTGTTCAAGAGCCTGGCAGCCCCAACTATTGAGACACGTGCTGCAGCTTCCGAAGCCAAAGTACCATAAAGCCCATGTTCTGCAACCAAAGAAGCCGCCACAAAGAGAAGCCTGCACACCGCAACTGCGGACAAGTTCAGGCAGCAGCCAAGGGCCAGCCCAGCCCCCAAAAGAAGCCTGCTTAAAACAGGAATTTAAGCCCACACATGTGCTGATATCTGTGTGGAAGGTACAAAGTAACTAGTGATAACTGTGTCTTAAAGGCCATCTGCTTTCAATTTTTCCTCAGATGTTATATCAACTGTCACTATGAGAAATAGTAACTTTCCACAAATTAAGCACATTTGAGACAATTTTTAAGAGGGGAGGAAAACTGACAGAACTGGGCATTACAGAGTAAAGTTGGACGCAACACACAGAATACGCGCGAGGACGCTTTTTTCTGAACCACCTCGCACGTGTTTCAATACCATATTTTTAAGTGTGCTTTCCTAAAACAGGCAGTGTGTGGCTTCCTGAACTACTTTTGTATCACTTTCAAGCATCACTGATAAGTACCAGCAATCACGTTTTGAACAATAATTATCTAAAATAACTTATTGAAACCCTATAATTTTTGTTGTAATATATTGAAAAGTACTTCACTATATTTTAATATCTTGGATTAAATGAGCTGAGCTGTGAGCAAAATTAAGTCTGCAATTTTACCTTAACACACAGTTTATAAACTTTTTTATTTTTAAATTAATATTTATTGGAGTACAGTTGCTTTGAACTGTATTAGTTTCTGCTGTACACAAAGCGTATACACATATCCCCTCGGGTACATGTGTGGGAAGACTTCCTTCCCATTTAGGTTAGCATATAGCACTGAGTACAGCACACATTATCAGTAGCATATATACATCAAGCCCAGTCTCCCAATTCATCCTGCCACCACCTTCCTCTTGTATAAACTTCAATTTTTAATTATTTCTTCTTGGTTTCAAAGTTGTCTCACATGACCTATTTGCATATAGCATGAATATGAACTGAAAGGCTTCAGATATAACAATAAAAGGCATTCACAAACTAATATAAATGCGCTCCAAACAACAAAGAATCATGTTAATCTGTCACAGTATTTTCAGTCTGTTGTGGTTTAATGTAATAATTACGTTGTCACTAATGAACATAATAAATATGAAGAGCATCTACTAAAAACATATACACTGCTTTTAGATACTATCAAAATCACAGTGTAATTCAAATGGGTATTAAAAATCTGGCCTTAAGATACTCTCATTTCTATACATGTAGACATTCTCACAGGCTGTAGAAAGCCCCCACCATATTCATTTTAAGATGGATATATACAGCATTTACTTCAGTTCACAAAGTGTGGGCATAAAACAATCTACAGAAGCTTTTTACAGGGTTTAAAAGAGTTCTAATCACCCATGCCAACTGCACTTCTTTCTCAACACAAAACTGCTTTTGAAACCAAGCATTCATTTGCTAAAACAAGGAATCTGCTGTTAAAGAGATTGATTATCCTAGGGCCTGACCTAATTGGGAGATTAGATATGGTTCTCTATTCTGGGTGGCATGGTTTATAGAGGGGAAAAAAACAACAGAAAAAGAGCAAACTTCTTTTGAACTTCAATGCACTTTTACTTATTTCTAATTTTCTTTAACAGAAACAGTATTGCAACTGTCAGACTGGTGAAACTGGTGTGTTATAAATTAAGAATTCATTGAGTTTATCACATCACATTTTGTTAGTAACAGGTACTTTCATCACATAATCCTACTTTCATCACATAACCCAAACATTATCAAAAAAAAATGACTCTTTTTGGTCATACCCCACTGAGTTAAAATCACTATATAATGCACACACACACACACACACACACACACACACACACAAATCAGGACTTTTACTGATGTATCATTTCAGTGTTTTCTATAGCCAGTTAGATACCAGGTTTTTCCCCCAAACACAGACATCACCTCATTGCTGTGGCTAATTGCATTTTTCTTCCGAGCCTTTGATAATCAGACCTTTGTTAATGCTATTCACCAATATATCAGACTCAGGTCATCCATCCAAAACACGACAAAAGACCCAGATGCTCATGTAAATTGCACTCCCCCAAAGCACTGCCCTCTTCCTGCATAGGGATACAGATCCAGGACCCCCTCCCATTTCTCTTCACTCTCTGTATTCATTTAATCTGTCATGGTTGGAAAAAAAGCATTCAGAGGCTTTAAGAGACATTATGCTTTGTTTACTCGATAAATCAAATAATCAGATAATTATGAAGTGAGATACAATTTTCTATACAAAATTTAACAATGTCTTATTCCAGTTGAACTTCAAAATTAGGTCCGTTTTTCAGAATAGACTCTTTTCGACTCATTTTTCACCCCTTCTTGAACTC
>SJYC01060106.1:0-10237 GCA_006408675.1 Madoqua kirkii
TATGCTTTGTTTACTGATAAATCAAATAATCAGATAATTATGAAGTGAGATACAATTTTCTATACAAAATTTAACAATGTCTTATTCCAGTTGAACTTCAAAATTAGGTCCGTTTTTCAGAATAGACTCTTTTCGACTCATTTTTCACCCCTTCTTGAACTCTCAAGACAAAACCAAATTTAACTGCCCTCTTTCACTGAAGAAAAAAGGTTTCCACCCAAGAAGAAGGGTGGACTGAATCATTCATAAACTATCTCAGAATTAAATAGCTAATTTCACTACATGATGTATTCCTGTTGTCTTTAGTTAAAATCTGTATTAAGTACTCAGAATCTCTACTTTCTAAAGCCTTCAGTAGCTTCAAATTGAATAATTTCAGGAGACTTAAAACCTACTATAACAATGCTTTTAAATGGAAATTATTATAGACTCAAATTGCATCCGGATCGTATGTGTGTAGATGAATCCATATTCCAGGATTAAAACTTCTTTCTGTTCATTCCACACTTTACTTTCATCGTATATATTCTAATATCCACTATGTTGTGGATGCTAAAGTAGAAACAGAGAGCTGTTTTTTTAGAAACCCTTTATTGTTCATCATTTTCCGGCTATGCTGGCTCTTCACTGCTGCGCTTGGGCTTCCCTAGCGGCGCCGAGTGGGGCCACTCTTGCTTGGTGAGCAGGCTTCTCACTGTGGTGGCTTTTCCCTTCAGAGCATGGACTCGAGGCACGCAGGCTTCAGTATCTGCAGCGTGCGGGCTCCAGAGCATTGGGCTTTAACAGCTGTGGCACATGGGGCTTAGCTGCCCTGTGGCATGTAGGATGTTTCCAGAGCAGGAATCAAACCCATGTCCCCTGCATTGGCAGGTGGGTTCTTAACTCACTGGACCACCAGGGAAGCTGATTTTAAACAGAAAACAATTAATCCAAACAGAAACCAACAACAATGTTTTGGTATTTCAAAGAGAGCATAACGATCAAATTAATGTATATGAATTTCTGATCTCAATTCTAGAGTGTTTCAAATTTAATTAAATTGAGTGAAAACTCAGTAAAATGGTAACAAACTTCTAGGGTTCCCAGGGCTACTATCCAGTCACAAATACAACCACACTAAATTTAAAACACTCAACAGTTGATCATAGTACCAAAAGTCAGAAATATTTCATTGCACTTACATAATAATATGATATAAAACATTAGTAGCCATGAAGTTTAATAAATATTATGGAATATACTATTGATCTTAGAAACTGAATGGCGTAGGCCATCAGTTTATCAGGATTCTCTGTGACTGAAGCTGAATAAAGTCAGGACAGAGAGAGAGCAGCACAACTCAGACAAAAAGAACAGTCAAGGCAGAGCAAACAAGGTCAGGAGGAAAGGACAGGAGGTTTCTAAACGACTGGAAACTCAGGGGAGTTAAAGAACAGTAAATAGAATACACAAAAGACACCTTTAGAAAGAGGACAAGGGGGATTGATGAATCTGTGATAATGAGGCAAATCCTGGGATTCTCCTGGTAATTGCAGCACTCACCAGACTTTAAACACTGAAGAAGTACTCAAGTACTCTTGCTTTGCTTGTTTCTATAACTCTGCAGTCTGCACTGTATGCCACGCTCCTCCGTCCATAGGATTTCCCAGGCAAGAACACTGGAATGGGTTACCATTCCCTTCTCCAGGGATCTTCCGGACCCAGGGATCGAACCTGGGCCTTCTGCATTGCAGGCAGTTGCTTCACCATCTGAGGCACCCGGAAAGCCCACAACTCTATAATCTGTACTTTACATCAGCTATGCTAATGCTACTAAACATCACTCTATATTCCCAAGCCCAAAATCTTCAATGGCTTTCTAAAATCTCGGAAAAGGACAACTTTTCCAGCCTGTTAGAAAAGGAAAAAGAAAGAAGACCCAGATGTGACCTGATTACATGAGAACTGTGTCCCAGGTAAAAGCAAGCTAGTTTGGTATTTAAACCTCGGGTCTGTTGATTTTCAGTTCTCTGCCTGTAATATCCTACTTATATGTTTCAGTTCAGTTCAGTCGCTCACTCGTGTCCGACTCTTTGCAACCCCATGGACTGCAGCACGCCAGGCCTCCCTGTCCATCACCAACTCTCAGAGCTTACTCAAACTCATCCTGTGAGTCAGTGATGCCATCCAACCATCTCATCCTCTGTCATCCCCTTGTCCTCCTGTCGTCAATCTTTCCCACCATCAGGGTCTTTTCAAATGAGTCAGTTCTTCGCATCAGGTGGCCAAGCTATTGGAGTTTCAGGTTCAACATCAGTCTTTCCAATGAATATTCAGGACTGATTTCCTTTGGGATAGACTGGTGGGATCTCCTTGCAGCCCAAGGGACTCTCAGGAGTCTTCTCCAACACAGTTCAAAAGCATCAATTCTTCAGCACTCAACTTTCTTTGCAGTCCAACTCTCACATCCATACATGACTCCTGGAAAAACCATAGCCTTGACTAGATGGACTTTTGTTGGCAAAGTAACGTCTCTGCTTTTGAATATGCTGTCTAGGTTGGTCACAATTTTGCTTCCAAGGAGTAAGCAACTTTTAATTCATGGCTGTAATCACCATCTGCACTGATTTTTGGAGCCCCCTCAAAAATAAATCCTGTCACTGTTTCCACTGTTTCCCCATCTATTTTCCATGAAGTGATGGGACCAGATGCCATGATCTTAGTTTTCTGAATGTTGAGCTTTAAGCCAACTTTTTCACTCTCCTCTTTCACTTTCATCAAGGCTCTTTAGTTCTTTGCTTTCTGCCAAAAGGGTGGTGTAATCTGCACATCTCAGGTTATTGATATTTCTCCTAGCAACCTTCATTCCAGCTTGTGCATCATCTAGCCCAGCATTTCTCATGATGTTCTCTGCATATAAGTTAAATAAGCAGGATGACAATATACAGCCCTGATGTACTCCTTTATTTGGAGCCAGTCTGTTGTTCCATGTCCAGTTCTAACTACTGCTTCCTGATCTGCATACACATTTCTCAGGAGGCAGGTCAGGTGGTCTGGTATTCTCATCTCTTTCAGAATTTTCCAGTTTGTGGTGATACACACAGCCAAAGGCTTTGGCATAGTCAATAAAGCAGAAATTGATGTTTTTCTGGAACTCTCTTGCTTTTTTGATAATCCAACGGATGTTGGCAATTTGATCTCTGGTTCCTCTTCATTTTCTAAAACCAGCTTGAACATCTGGAAGTTCACATCTATAAAAGGTTATTTCCCTACTTTATGACTCAAATTGAACTTAGTGTTCACCATTAGACCTTCCCTAACCACCACCCATCTCACCAACCGGTTCAAAGCACTCTTAAAATTGTCTTCCAAGAAACATTCCCATAGCTACCTTGGAAATCATTGTGCATTTGCTGTGTATATTCACTTGGTTCTCATCTGATACCTCCTTATTTGCAGCTATTTTTGTGTATTGGCTTCCCAACTAGATTTCCCTGGCAAAGCAAGGTTATTTTCTTTTCTGTCTTGCAGCTGCACAGTACCACATCACAAGATAAATATTACTTAATAAATATCTACAGAGAAAAAAAATCTCTTGAGAAAAAATGCTCTGTATTGTTACTAATATTTTGGCCACCTGATGCGAAGAGCTGACTCCTTTGAAAAGACCCTGACGTTGAGAAAGATTGAGGGCAGGAGGAGAAGGGGACAGGAGGGCAGGAGGATGAGATGGTATCACTGACTCAATGGACATGAGTTTGGGTAAACTCCAGGAGTTGGTGACGGACAGGGAGGCCTGGCGTGCTGTGGTTCACGGGGTCGCAAAGAGTCATACAGGACTGACTGAACTGAACTGATTGTTACTTCTCTTTGGTTGACTTTTCTTCCCATTCCCTACAATGGCTGCGCTAAAAACCTTGTCTGCCTATCTCTGCCTACTTCCTTACCTGCCAGTCCCTCCACTGAGGACTGAAAGTTACTCCAATACTGTAATTCATAGGAAATTTTTATATTTGTTCAGGACCAAGTATATGTGAGAAATACAGACACACACACACACACACACATGAAGGTGTTTGTGTGTGTATGCTAGGTAGCAAGTGAGGCATACACCCCCACACTGTGGCCCAGGAGAGCTCACAGATGTGCTGCAAAATAACCAGAGACTTTTCCAATTCCTGCCACTGCACCCTAGGCACACAGTAGATGCAAACTAAACACAGGGCTTCCCCAACTCTGGCGCCTGTGCCCTTGATGCACAGCTGTGTCCTCAGGAGACCTCAGGAGCCCATAGAAGAATCATAAATATTCTATACAGACAGACATCAGATTTTAACAGACTCAATTATGGGAAAGACATGCACAGGAGAGCCTGCTGTTATGTAACTTGCAACTGTAAATCAAAACCGTTAGCTCATGCCCACCTAAATAAGTATATAAAAGTCCAGTCTTAAAAAAACCCCATACCTCGTCTCTTGGGCACCAGTGCCTCTCCTGGCTTGACCCACTTCTCCCTTGAGGTGTTCTGTTCTTTCCTTAATAAACTTGTTTTTGCCATGGGTAAGACCTCAGATTCTTCTCTTTGTCCTTACTGAGAACGGAGGCCTGCGAGAAAGGGTCCTCTCTGACCCTCCCTTACCAGCAACACATATAACATACATACAGAGTGGCCAAATACATCCATAACGATAGACATTTGGTCTTCATTCACAGTTTCTGGCTCACAACTTCCAAAACCCTTGAAATTTCCTGATTGATAAGGGCAAAAAAGGTAACATTTGGTCCCTTAACATTGCAGATAAAGCTTCAGGGAAGGTGACTCTGGCTTCCGTCAAAGGATGGGGGTTGGCTGCCGGGAAAGTCAGCCTGTGATTAGACAGGACTTGCAGCCCCGCCTCCGGGACTGGAGGTGGAGCCCTTCAAGCAATCGTGACTATGTAATGAAGCCTCTTTAAAAACTCAAAAGGACCACGCTCTCCCTTTTTCAGGAAGTTTCTGTGTAGGGAAACCAGAATACCTCACATGCCACACAGAGCTTCTTTGTCCAGGACCTCATCCTATGCATCTCTTCATCTGGTAATTTATTCATATCCTTTAATAGTCTTTTATAATAAGTGGGCAATTAGTGAGTAAACAAGCTTTCCTGAGTTCCATTAGTTGTTCCAGCAAATTAATCAAAACCAAGGAGGAGGCTGTGAGAACCTCTGGTTTGCAGCCAGTACATCAGCAGCACAGGGAAACAACTTGGGCTTGAAACTGGGGTTGGAAATAAAAGGTAGCCTTATACAAGAGACTGAGCCCTTCACCTATGGAATCTGACTCTATTTCTGGGTAGGTAGTGTCAGAATTGAGTTAAATTCTAGGATACTGTTGGCATTACAAAATTGTTTGTTACTGTACTGAAGGCTATACACATACACACACACACACACACGCACCGATACTTGGTCCAGGAACCCTTTGCAGCTATTCTTACTTAATGTTTCATTTAAAAAAATAAATAAATAAATAAATAACACAAGAATTCTATACTCTCACTTCTCCTTTCTTGCATATTTTCATTTCCCAAGAAGAAATGGTCTCTTTTAAGGCTTTTCTCCACCTAGGTCCTTGACACTGCTATTTTCTGTGGTCTTGGACTCTTGTTAGTTACACCTTTCCAACTTCCACCAGAGTTTATATATTTCTTCTGGCTCTCTTTCCTCTATATTCCTAAAAATAAAATTTCCAAGTTCCAGCAATTGCTCATGTTATCACCCCACTCTCCATTTTTCTTACAAAATGTTCTGTTTCCCTTCCCCTCACTTCCAAACTCCTTGGAAAAGATGTCCATCACCTCTGCATGACCCAAATTGCTTCCACTTAGTTCACCAAAGATCTTTTAAGTGAAAAATCTGACAATGTTTTCCCATTCTTATTTGTACTGAATTGTGAACTGAACTACTAAAATATTCTACCATTCAACTCAAATTCATTACGGAGGTTTTTAGGACATTCATCTCATGATTTGCCTCTTCCTTCTTCATTTCTTCTAAGTTCCCACCACTGTGTCTTCTTCAACCATGTGTAATTTTTATTAGTTATTACCCCCAGATCCTTCCAAGTCTTTTCCTGACCCAAACTCACTTGAAGGAAAATTAATCCAATGCCACAAATTTAGTTATCATGATCTCCATGTATACAATTCCACAATGACCTCTAAGATACCAGACTTAAGTCTTCAGAGGTCAAACACTTGAACACGTTTTCAAAATGTCTCAGAGTTTTGTCATCCCTTTATAGTCTCATTTCCTTTTGCTGGAACTATCGAGAGCTGGCAGACTGAGAAGGCTGGATTTCAGTCACCAGCCTGTTTCTCAGCTGGAGCATTTATCTAGTGCATAAAATAAGACCACTGCTGCTGTTCCAGTGCCACTCAGGTGCCCTTTCTGTCGCCTACTCTCAACCTGAAGAGACGCACCTTCAACCGAGACAACCCCCAAGCCGAGTTCTCTTTCTCCACTAGGTTTCCAGCCATTCAGCTTTGTTGTATTCCACTGCTGGGTGGGTTCCAGGAGTTTCACATCAAGAATAGAGGGAAGCTATTTTTAGCTTCCTAAATAATCCTCAAGCTAGATTATTAAAAAGAGTCAGACCTTCCACACTTTCAGGATTCATATCCTGCTGTCATCTCGATTTTCCTGGACTTGATTTCTGTTCTTTTAGCTGTGTGACCTTGGATAAATTAATCCAGCCTCCTTCTGCAACTGTTTCCTCCATTGTAAAAAACGCAGGTAATAACAGTACATAACTCATGGGTTTGTGAAGGGATTAAATACGTTGATTCACATAAAGCACTTAGAAGTGTGCCTGGCCGAAAAGAAGTGCTTAATTAAGTGGTAGTTAGTAGTAGTATTATTTCATCTTTGTCATAATGTTGAGAGAGTGTGTCCCCATCTTTGCTTTAAGTTGCTTTACCTAAGGACTCCTTTAGTTATCTTCTCCTAAACATGTACCTGACCTGGGAAAGTTGCATGGGAAAATGGAGGAAAAGCTACCTAAACAATAATATTAACAACAAGAGTATAATACATTAACAGTAAATCAAGGCTTTACTTGCATTATCTAATGGAATCCTCACAAAAATTTTATGTGGCAAGTACTATTACACTTCCATTTTACATACAAGGGTAAAAGGTCCTTAGATGATTTTTCTTAAATTGTTCAGATAGTCTGCCTCTAAAACGTTTCTGGAACATGCTATTTTGGCAACCCTTTCTTGCACATTTGCCTATGAAGTCTGCTTCTGATACACTGCTTGCAGATTCCCGCTTCAGACAATGCCATGACACTCTACCCCTATGCTACAAGCAGTAAAGCTTTTTCTTGTGATCCAAGTGGGTTTTTACCACTTAAGAATTTGTCAAAACTCCTAAGAGGGTATTTATTCTATGCCTTCAGCACATTTAAGTGGAAAATGAATGAATGTGCCTTTAGCAATTTAAGTGGAAAAGTCTGGGGCACTCTTTCCCAATAAAGATCATGTATTTTCCTCACAGGATTGCCCTGGCAGAAGCCAGCAAGGAGAACGGTAACTCAGATTTCTACACAAAAACGCAAGCTGACCATCCTAGCTACGTCCACTCCATGGCTGCCTTGGAGAGGGCGACAAGCAAGGACCACGACCATCCCCAACTCTCGGTGATATACCCTGTAACCAGCTGGGTTTCTGCATATACTATCTAAACCAACTATTTCCAGAGTGGGATGTGCACAAACCAGTTCACTGGGGTACAGGGAGAAATGTGGAATTTCCATTTAAGCTGATTCTTTTATCCAAGAAAATAAACTAAGCTGTACTAAAACGTAACAAATGGATCAACACCAACATCCTCACAATCTGTCACTGATCATGACTGGTGTCCTAAAGAAATGAAAGTCAGCAGCTGCAAATCTACTGGTGCTTCCTCTGTGAAGCTAACAATAGATACTGTGCGGTCTAACAAGAATTTCAGAAAAATTAACATTTGTGTTCTTTCGAAGAAAAAGTGACTTAAAATGAGGAATTTTTTTTTTCAAAAGACACTTGTGTTGCTGAAAGAGTATGTTTGTGTCAATTATTTTTTAAAAAAACTTCATCTGTGCAGTAAAAAACTTGGAAACAAGTTTTCCCAATCTATTTATAATACTTCTAAATTACAATTTAGTTCCAAAGGCAATTAAGATGAAAGCAATTAGTTCCAAACTAATAGGCATTATGTTCTTATAGTTTAAAGAAATGGGCCAAACATACTTAAACTTTTGTTTTTAGACCCATTCATTAAAACTAGGAGAAGGCAATGGCAATCCACTCCAGTACTCTTGCCTGGAAAATCCCATGGACGGAGGAATCTGGGAGGCTGCCGTCTGCAGGGTCGCACAGAGTCAGACACAACTGATTTGACTTAGCAGCATTAAAACTATAAAGATACAACATTTTAAAATTAGTTTGCAAGAATATTTGATTGGTACCAAGAAAATGGGGAATTTAGTAGTTTTTCAAGACTCTGCATAATTGCTAAATACTGATAAATAAAAATAAGAAGTCAACAATGCACTTTCACTTGCATCTTCATATCTCTGTGATGTATCTTTTTGGCTATCATGGCCAAAAAATAAAACAAAACTAAAACAACAAATTTAAAAAACCCAAGTATTAAATCAAGCTGAAGTATCTGACTTTTAAATTACTCTTTGTAAGTATTTAAACCAAGATTTTTAAGAATAAGGAAGCATGTTAACCACATAAGTCTTCATATAGTTAATACATTTAGTGATAGTAAAATTATTTTCTAGTTATATAGGAATCTTTACATAAATACTTCTTTACATCTTTCTTAATTTCCTACATACATACACACACATACACGCACTGTACCTAATACTGTGGAAAATGTCTATCATTAGAGATAAATAAACTTATACTGTGGAGAAGGAAATGGCAACCCACTCCAGTATTCTTGCTGGGAAATCCCATGAACAGAGGAGCCTGGCAGGATATACAGAGTCAGACACAACTTAGTGACTAAACCACCAAATCTATATTCATTATTTTCTCTGTTATTGATGAGATACATCATTTTAAACAAGATCTTTGAGGAAGAGAAGAGGAAGGAACATTTACATTCCCAGAGTCCTCTGAATAGCCTTCCTTCAAGTTCCAGTCTCCCGGGAGGCACAAGCAAGCTTACCTGCCTGCTCTCCCCACCCTGCCCATCTTTTTCCTAAGGCAGGCAGCCATCCTAGGAATAGCAGCGCATACCTTCTTAAGTCCCTAAAATGTTCATCTTCTGTGGTAACAGTGGTATTTTGGACTGCTCTTGGAAAGTAAATATTACAATTTCTTATTAATTTAATAGAGATTAATGAGAACTCAAAATTAACAAGAATCTTGACTCAGATCAGGAGGATCCCCTGGAGAAGGGAATGGCTACCCACTCAAGTGTTTTTGCAGAAAAATACCATGAACAGAGGAGCCTGGCAGGCTATAGTTCATGGGTTACAAAGAGTCAGATATGACTGAGTGACTCTCTCAGTAAGAATCTTAATGTAAAATTCCAAAAACAAAACGCTGTGCTGTGCTTCTTTGCTCAGTCGTTTCCGATTCTTTGCGACCCCATGGACTGTAGCCCACCAGGCTCCTCCATCCATGGGATTTGCCAGGCAAGAATACTGGAGTGGGTTGCCATTCCCTTCTCCAAGGGATCTTCCCTACCCAGGCATCCAACCGAGGTCTCCCTAAATGCAAGTGGATTCTTGACCAGCTGAGCTACCAGGAAGCCTTAAAATCTATCTTATTAATACCTCTTTAGTTATACAAAAAACCCACACATTTCTTTTAACAATAAAATTCTGTGAATAGATTTAAAACCATATATGTAATACATTCTGTTGTTTCTTACACTAGAATCTGCAAGAATATTCTTGGAGATACACTAATTAAGTGAAATTTAATTTCAAGTTTTCTTTTATTTTGATAATAGCATAACACAGGTTTAAAGAGGTATATTCTAGATCACCCAAACAACTGCAATCTATTAAAAAGTAAAATGTTTCCATCTATATTTATAAGCATACTGGGACTTAAAATGCTGTCATATTCAGTTTATAAGTCGAAAAGCTCAGCAAATGTAATAGAATTAATGTGCATGACTGATCTGTAACCTGATAAATATGACTTGACTACTATATTGTTTGATTGAGGTATAAACACAAGGCAAGTTATAAGAAAACTGTTCCA
>SJYC01060108.1:0-26411 GCA_006408675.1 Madoqua kirkii
TTGGCTCAACAAATGAAACCTTTAATTAGTCCTATTCTAATGATTTTGACTCCTCGGAAACCCTTACATTCCTAGGATGTTTTAAGCTTCCTGCGCCTCCCGAGGTCAGGAGGCCTCAAACAATCACATGCGCAGCTGTACGAACCCTGAAGGCAGGCTAGAAAGCCATCAGAGGGGTTTTTGGATTGGAATACTCATATTATGCCCAGGAGATTTATTATCTAAAAGCTCTAATTATTTTTCCAGAAAAAGGTGGTGGGGGGACAGCCCCCTGTTAATGACAGAAGAGTATGTGGAAAGCATAACACAGTAAAGCAGGCAGACTCTGGTCTTGGGGGTGGATGCTCAGGAAATTCCAGGGGGAGCCCCTGAAGCCTGATCACATCCTTGCATTTTATCAGGCTTCCTTCCTCAAGACCTTCTCATGGGATTCCTCACCCTGGCCCCTGGCAGTTGGACGTGACTGAGCGACTGAACTGAACTGAACTGAACTGAATCCTTCTATCTTAAGCCACACCTTCTCCTACAGCCTTGGAATTCTCTGCATTCAGCCCATGGGGGGACACTGCAGTAGAGGATGCGTATCTGCTTCTTAAGCTCCTCGGTCTGGAAGTGACGCCTACCAGTTCCACGCTATTCCATTGGTGAGGACCAGTCACATGACCACATTTGAATGCAAAGGGATCTGGGAAATGTAGTTCTTGACCAATATCTGCTTCTTGGCAACCAGTCTGCACTAAGAAAGCAGCAGCCTGAACCTTAGGTGACCAGCTAGCCACCTCCACCTCCATATCATCAAGTGCTTCCCTCAGGTGGCTCCTGAAGCCTGACATTCTTTATTTATATAAGCTATTACATTTCCTATTTCTACTTAAGCCAGTTTGGGCTGGGTTTTCTGCTGTGAATGCCAAGCAAGTCTTGATATGGAGCAGAGTCCTAAAGTCCACTTGTGCAGATCAGAAGGGAACCATTTGCTCTTTTCCCAGTCCAGTAACCGTCCCACAATACCTTACAGCTTCCCATTAGCCAAGCTCCATGGCCTAGCCCATCCCCTGTGGAGTCAGTTAGTAACGCAATCCTCCCAGGAGAGAACTGGGTTGGCCCGCCTGGAGAGCAGGAATCAGAGACTGCCCATGCTCATCTGGGAGCCCCCACAGGAGAAAAGAGTCACCAAGTCACGTTTCCAGTGAAGGAACAGTTGCTCAAAGAGAAATGTTCGAGGTGGTCAGCTTAGGGACAAAGCTCCGAAACACCAGGAACTTTCTGCCACCCTTGTGTGCTGGCAGCATCTAGGCCGGGGCCGGACATGCTGGTCTGAAAGTACCACACATTTTGTAACATTCCTGCTTTACAGAATCTAATATTCTTCCCTCTGCAGGCTGCACTTAATGACTTGCTTCTAACATACAGAATATGGAGGAAACGACTTCCAAGGGGAGGCTATCACAGGCACTGAGGTTTCCGCCTTCCTCTCGCTTGAAACACTTGCTCTGGGGGGAGCCGTGTGCCATGCTGTAAGCAAACATGAGCAGCGCCATGAAGAGAGCCACTGGCGAGAACCTGGGGCTTCCTGCCGACAGCCGTGCCGTGAACCTTCTGAGAGGCGGATCCCCCAGCCCAGGTCAGCTGCCAGCTGACCACAGCCCTGTCCAACATCTTGAGGGCAACTTCACGAGAGACCTCGAGCCGGAAACACCCAGCCAAGCTCTTCCTGACTTCCTGCTCCACAGAAACTGAGATAACGAGCATCTGTTGCTGTACATCACTAAGTCTGGGGTCATTTGTTACACAGCAATGGGTAACTAATACAGCTGCACAAGGGGATAGCTGAAGCAAGCCTTGTGCCTTGAGGGTATGGAAGAGCCCAGGGACATATGTTAGCTGAGCCTAGGTAACTGCGATGAGTATAAGACTGATGGAAATGCAGGCCTGTCTGAGCCAGCAGAGACGCCTGAGAACACTGGGGCGGGCAGGCGGCCCTTCTCCAGGAGCTCCTCCCAACCCAGGAAGTGAACCAGGGCCTGTTTGCAGACAGACTATTTACCAGCTGAGCTACCAAGTAAGCCCCATATATAGTCACACTCCTCATCAAAAGGAGCCGATGACTCTGACGAAAGGAAATCACCAATAAGAGGGTCAAGCTAAAACATGGTAGGCGGTTTTGTGGTCACTAGACAAAGGGTTGTTACATGACCCGGGGAAAGCTGTTAAGCTGAACCACACAAAACAGCCAATATGCAACTGCTTTTTAATAAACAGGGCTTCCCTGATGGCTCAGCTGGTAAAGAATCCGCCTGCAGTGCAGGAGACCCCGGTTTGATTCCCAGGTCGTGAAGATCAGCCGGAGAAGGGATGGGCTTCCTACTCCGTGTTCTTGGGCTTCCCTGGTGGCTCAGCCGGTGAAGAATCCACCTGCAATGTGGGAGCCCTGGCTTTAGTCCCTGGGTTGGGAATAGTCCCTGGAGAAAGGAAAAGTTAGCCACTCCAGTATTCTGGCCTGGAGAATCCCATGGGCTATATAGTTCATGGGGTTACAGAGTCAGACACGACTGAGCGAGTTTCACTTTCACGTTTAATAGCAGCCTCGTATCATCCACATGGCCCTCCCACTCCCTAAGCCTCAGTTTCCTTTTCTGTGCAATAAAGCTAAGGCCCCTCGTTGCGAGTAAAGCGACTTTGCACACCATAAGTGGGCTGCCTCAGAGCACACAGGATGGCCTGTGATCCCTGGGGGATCGCTGAGGGCCTTACTGACAGCATAGAAATAGAGGCCATGGGTTTCAGAGAATGTGAGGAGCTGCCAGCTGTTGGAGACTGGAGATCTGCCCTTGGTTTCCTAACACGAAAGAGAGTTGGGACTGGAAGACTCCTGCCTCTGCCTTCCCACCTGTGTAAGGGCACTGAGCCCTGCAGGGTGCCCCTGTTGGCCCAGCCTTGCCCTGCTGCCATCCATCCCCACCAGCAGAAGGCAGGGGGGCAGGGGTGGGCAGGGTCCTCATTGCTGAGGCAGGCTGCATCCCAGAGGCCAGATTTAGCAAGATTGTTCAAGCAATGGCTCAATTCCCTCCGGCTTTTGTAGTACAAACAATCCCAGACAAGTCTTAGAGGGAAGGGAGAGAAAGAGTGATCTGTGCCATGTAAAAATGTGGGCCTGCGGGGCATCTGCATTTCTGAACCAGAAGAGCGGTGGCGGAGTGTGCCTGTCACTCAGCTATCCTGTTCCCTCCCTCCCCGCCCGGCCAGGAGAGGCTGCAGTCGCTCGGGCCCCGAGTTCAAGGCCGGCCTGTCATTAGGTCTGGAGAGGCCCTCCTGCGGCCCCCTCTCTGGTCCGCGGCTACTCCTCATCTCTGTAAAACGGGGAGGTTGACAGCCTGGCCTCCAAGGGCAACCTTCACAAAGTGACAGTCCACAGTGACAAAATCTGGGAATTGGGAGACCTGGCTTTGAGCTGCGGCCACAGCCTTAACTGACCTAACGACCTTGAAAGCTCAGTGTCAGAAGGACTTTGCTGTATGAACAGGTTCAGCCTCCAGCTCCTCTAAATTTCCCTCTGGCATCCCAGAAGGGCGACCATGTAGCTTCTGGGCCAATACCCCCCAAAGGGGGGAAGCACACTCCCCTGTTCAGGAGGAGGACATCCATCCTATCGCCAGGCAGACAGCTGCACAGTCGCTGAGTCTGTGTTCAGGCTGGAGCTCAAACCCGCTGCCCAGAGGAAGGCCCGGCACCCTTGCCCTGGGGCGCACCTCCCGTGTTCTCAGTCACGCAGTCTGTGTCCCAGGCCCCACTGGGGGATGAGAAGGGTCTTCATCCCTCTGAGATTTGGTCTCCCGGTCTGTGAAATGGAAATACTGCTTAGCCCATCTCTCAGAGTTCTGTGAGGATTGATTGAGCTCGTCACCTAGCGCAGGGTCCGTCAGGGCAGGCAGCCTGTTGACATCAGCAGCAGCGGGGATGGTGGCCCTGGGGCCCAGAGCACACAGCGCTCACACGTGTGATGCACAGCCATGACCTGCAGCTCCTGGGGGATGGCAAGGGGTCCTAGATGAATCCCCACGAGCCCACTAGATGCACTCGGCTCTGTCCCCCCAGGAAGCCCATCAGTGCGACTGACAGCTGAGCACGTTCCCCTGTAATGGGTTGGCATCCAGTCTAGCGTTTCCTTTTGAAGGCAAATCATTCTCACGCTTTGGTACCTATGATGGATTGTACATGCACAACCCTTCACGCCCACCCCCTGTTAAGACTGCCCTTCCACACTCACAGTCATGCTTCTGCAGAAACACCCACTGGAGAGAGTGGAGTGTACGCCTTTCCCCATGCATTCGGCCGTGGTCACGTGGCTCAGCTCGGCCGGTGTGCTGAGGTCAGGAGGCGCGTGTGGTGATTCCAGGACGAAGCCTCAGAGGCACTCACTGCACGTTTTGCTCCTTCCTTGCACCCTGACAACTGCTGCCCTTAGCCCGGCTCCCGTTGGAGCACACGCGGGACAGACCCGGGCCCAACCTGCCGCCTGGAGCCCAGCCCACCTGACCTGCAAGCAGAAATAGACATCGGACCCGCTGCCTCATCAGCTGAAGCACAGCCTTGTGAACTTGAGCATAGGTGCGTAGAGTTGCAACATGCCTGAGTTTGGGGGTGATTTGTTATGCAGCCCTAAGGGGGCAACAGCTGGCACCTGATTATGTATTAGTAGCAAGTTACTTGTGGCAACCCCAACTCATTGACACAATCCACTACCACTGCTGAAACCAAGCCTTCTCCTGACAGTCTCTAGAGATGCTGAGTAATTGCTCTTAGGGATTTCCAGTCTGATGGGAGAGGACAAAGACCCCTTTCAAATATCCAAGTACCAGATACCCACCAGGCAAACTTGAACTTAAAAGACAGAGATGTGTATAAGAGACAGGTGGTGGAGTGTGCCTGTCACTCAGCTATCCTGTTCCCTCCCTCCCCGCCCGGCCAGGAGAGGCTGCAGTCGCTCGGGCCCCGAGTTCAAGGCCGGCCTGTCATTAGGTCTGGAGAGGCCCTCCTGTGGCCCCCTCTCTGGTCCGCGGCTACTCCTCATCTCTGTAAAACGGAGAGGTTGACAGCCTGGCCTCCAAGGGCAACCTTCGCAAAGTGACAGTCCACAGTGACAAAATCTGGGAATTGGGAGACCTGGCTTTGAGCTGCGGCCACAGCCTTAACTGACCTAACGACCTTGAAAGCTCAGTGTCAGAAGGACTTTGCTGTATGAACAGGTTCAGCCTCCAGCTCCTCTAAATTTCCCTCTGGCATCCCAGAAGGGCGACCATGTAGCTTCTGGGCCAATACCCCCCAAAGGGGGGAAGCACACTCCCCTGTTCAGGAGGAGGACATCCATCCTATCGCCAGGCAGACAGCTGCACAGTCGCTGAGTCTGTGTTCAGGCTGGAGCTCAAACCCGCTGCCCAGAGGAAGGCCCGGCACCCTTGCCCTGGGGCGCACCTCCCGTGTTCTCAGTCACGCAGTCTGTGTCCCAGGCCCCACTGGGGGATGAGAAGGGTCTTCATCCCTCTGAGATTTGGTCTCCCGGTCTGTGAAATGGAAATACTGCTTAGCCCATCTCTCAGAGTTCTGTGAGGATTGATTGAGCTCGTCACCTAGCGCAGGGTCCGTCAGGGCAGGCAGCCTGTTGACATCAGCAGCAGCGGGGATGGTGGCCCTGGGGCCCAGAGCACACAGCGCTCACACGTGTGATGCACAGCCATGACCTGCAGCTCCTGGGGGATGGCAAGGGGTCCTAGATGAATCCCCACGAGCCCACTAGATGCACTCGGCTCTGTCCCCCCAGGAAGCCCATCAGTGCGACTGACAGCTGAGCACGTTCCCCTGTAATGGGTTGGCATCCAGTCTAGCGTTTCCTTTTGAAGGCAAATCATTCTCACGCTTTGGTACCTATGATGGATTGTACATGCACAACCCTTCACGCCCACCCCCTGTTAAGACTGCCCTTCCACACTCACAGTCATGCTTCTGCAGAAACACCCACTGGAGAGAGTGGAGTGTACGCCTTTCCCCATGCATTCGGCCGTGGTCACGTGGCTCAGCTCGGCCGGTGTGCTGAGGTCGGGAGGCGCGTGTGGTGATTCCAGGACGAAGCCTCAGAGGCACTCACGCACGTTTTGCTCCTTCCTTGCACCCTGACAACTGCTGCCCTTAGCCCGGCTCCCGTTGGAGCACACGCGGGACAGACCCGGGCCCAACCTGCCGCCTGGAGCCCAGCCCACCTGACCTGCAAGCAGAAATAGACATCGGACCCGCTGCCTCATCAGCTGAAGCACAGCCTTGTGAACTTGAGCATAGGTGCGTAGAGTTGCAACATGCCTGAGTTTGGGGGTGATTTGTTATGCAGCCCTAAGGGGGCAACAGCTGGCACCTGATTATGTATTAGTAGCAAGTTACTTGTGGCAACCCCAACTCATTGACACAATCCACTACCACTGCTGAAACCAAGCCTTCTCCTGACAGTCTCTAGAGATGTTGAGTAATTGCTCTTAGGGATTTCCAGTCTGATGGGAGAGGACAAAGACCCCTTTCAAATATCCAAGTACCAGATACCCACCAGGCAAACTTGAACTTAAAAGACAGCCTGGCTTCCTGTCATCTCCCAGTTCTGGTGTACTGCCACCCGGAACCCTGGACCTCGACTCCTACATTCATGTCGTCAGGAGGATGGAAAAGAACCTGAGGAAGTTGATGGGTGGCCTGGGGGGTCAGTGGCAAAGCCCTTCCCCCAAACCAAGCCTCTATTGCCTCCTGTGAGCACGAGTGCCCACGTCCACTAGGCAGCAGTCAGGCCGCAAAGAGTCCCCAGCGGCCTCGCCTCTGGGATGCTGGTCCCGCCCCACCCCACACCAAGGCTGTAAGACGACAGCACAGTGATGACGTGGCCCTTCCAAGAGGAGGTTAATAAAGACACTGCCTAGATCCTAGCAGACCTTCTGTAGAAAGAGACAAGCTGATCCTCAAACTTATATGGGCGTGCAAAGGAGCCAGAACAGCCAAAGCCATTCTAAAAACACAGAGCTGAAGGGTTTACATGGCAAGATGTCAGAGCTCACTAGACAGAGTAGACAGGACCACGTGGTCCTGGCACAAAGATAAACAGAGCAACGGAGCGCAGCTGAATTCAAGGAAGAGTCTTCACACTCACAGTGAGCTGATTTCCAACAAAGATTCTGTCATTTCTCCAGTGGAGAAATGATAACCTTTTCAACGAAATCAATTTAGACATTGACCTTACACCATATCCCAAAGTTAATTCAGAATGTGTCATGGATCTAAATGTAAGAACTAAAACTATGAAACCTTTAGAAGAAAATACAGGAGAAAATCTTCACGACTTTGAGTTGGACAGAGTTCTTAATACGACAGTAAAATGTCACATAACAGATCATCCCCAAACAGCAGGATCAATAAAAGAAAAGAACGTGTTATGGTGGACGTCACCACAGTTAAAGCTCCCACGCTTCAGAAGAGACCACCTAGAGCTTAAGAAGACAAACCACAGACCGGGAGACAGCATCTGTAAGTCACACATCTGAGAATGGACTTGCATTCAGAGCATAGAAAGAATTTTATAACTTACCGATAAGATAGAAAGCCCAATAGGCAAGAGATAAGAATAGACATTTCATCAAAGAAGATAAATGAATTGCTAACAAGCCCAGGAGAAGATGTTCAACACAATTAATCATCCGAGAAATGCAAATGAAACGCAACGAGACGCTGCTACACACCCACTAGAATGACGTTCATCAAGAAGAGTGTGCCGAGCGTGGACGTGACACGGAGGCACCGGGGCCCCGGCCTGTCCCTGGTGGGAACTGCAGCGGGGCAGCCGCTGTGGGGAGAGCTCGGCAGCTTCTGTGAAAAGATGGACGTGAACGTGTCAGCACCCCGCAGTGCCCACTCATAAGGAGAAATGAAAGCCTGCGTCCACACAAAGATGCGCATGCTAATCAGTCAGCACAGGCAGACAGCGGAACAATCCAGATGGCCATCGGCAGGTGAGCGGATGAGTGGGATGTGGGACGTTCACACAACAGGACGCTCCTGGGCGAGAAAGGAGTGAACTCCCGATCACGCAGCAAGGATGACTCTCAGAAACACCGTGCTGGACTATCTAGTCTATTCATTTCCTGCAGGAGGAAATGACACCCACTCCAGTGTTCTTGCCCAGAGAATTCCCATGGACAGAGGAGCCTGGAGGGCTACAGGGCACGGGGTCACAACGAGGCAGACATGACTGAGTGACTAAGCGTGTGCATGCATGCTCGCACACACTCACACACACATACACACACACACTCACACACACACTCGTGCACACACTTGCACACACGCTCGTGCACATACACACCAACGTGCACACACTCGTGCACACACACACTCATACACACACTCGCACACACACACACAGTAATCATTTTGTTATGCGCCTAAAACTAACACAACATTGTAAATCAACTATACTTCAATAACAACAAAAGAAATAAGTAAAAACCACAACGCTAACTCTGGTTTAAAATAAGTCGTCAGGCGGCATTTATTCTCACACTGAAGTTTACCTGTGACAGACCACACACCCTGTGAAACCCTCAGAATGCAAGTGCAGGAAGATGCTCACCTTACGTTCTGTTACATGAATCCCCCACGAAATAGTTTTCCAACAAATTGGTGGTAAAAATAACAATAAAAACATTTCACTAGGTGAAGGAATCTAGGCAGAAAACACTATATTGCATGACTCCGTTTATATGAAATGACTAGCATGCAGATAGAAGGCAGAATAGTGGCTTCCTAGGGCTGAGAGCTGGGGAAGGCGATGGCGCCCACTCCAGTCCTCTTGCCTGGAAGATCCCATGGACAGAGGA
The DNA here is from genome assembly GCA_006408675.1 of Madoqua kirkii. NCBI lineage: Eukaryota > Metazoa > Chordata > Mammalia > Artiodactyla > Bovidae > Madoqua > Madoqua kirkii. The sequence goes on from SJYC01060108.1 coordinate 8,901, forward strand.
GCCTGGTGGGCTGCAGTCCATGGGGTCGCTAAGAGTTGGACGGGACTGAGCGACTTCACTTTCACTTTTCACTTTCATGCATTGGAGAAGGAAATGGCACCCCACTCCAGTGTTCTTGCCTGGAGAATCCCAGGGACGGGGGAGCCTGGGGGGCTGCCGTCTGTGGGGTCGCACAGAGTCGGACACGACTGGAGTGACTCAGCAGCAGCAGCAGCAGCAGCAGGGCTGAGAGTGGCGGGGCAGGCGTTACCTGAAGGGGCACCAGGAACCTTGCAGGGATGATGAGAAGGGACACTCACCCAGTCGTGTCTGACTCTTCATGACCCCGAGCCTGTAGCCCGCCAGGCTCCTCAGTCCATGGAGTTCTCCAGGCGAGAATACTGGAGCGGGTAGTCATTGCCTTCTCCAGGGGGTCTTCCTGACCCCGGGATCAAACCTGGGTCTCCGGCGCCACAGGCAGACTCTTTGCCGTCTGGCCACAAGGGCAGCTGGCGATGCTCTCAGGCTGGACTGAGGTGATGACTGCTCTGTAAATGCATTAAACCGCTGCGGGGGGGCATGTGGCTTCCACCTCGGTGGCTCTCCTGATCACCTGTGCTCCCCGGCCGCATCACGAGCCCTTGGAGAGGCCCCTGTCACAACAAAGGAGGCCTCACGGCTCGCACTCGAGGGCGCCACTGTGGAAGCAGGTCCTTCGGTCGCAGGCAAGCCTTCAGACGGCTGCAGACCCCGCTGATGTCCTGAGACAGAGCACACTTCGTGAGAGGCAGATCCGTCGGCTGAGCTGCGGCTGTCACAGGCACCCACCCTCAGAGACCACATGAAAGTAACTGTTGCTCTAGCTGCTGAATGTGCGGTTCACTTGTTACTCGGCCAGAGCTAGCTAATACAGATTGCCACGTGGTGATCCATGTGAAAACGTGTCTAAGTTGGCTGATCTAGTCCTTGGTACTTAGTCATCTGCTTCCTGTCACTCTGCTTATTGAACTTCTATGCAGACCATATCATGCAAAACACCGGACTGGATAAAGCACAAGCTGGAATCAAGACTGTGGGAGAAAGAGCAATAGCTTTAGATACACAGATGACACCACCCTTATGGCAGAAAGCGAAGAGAAACTAAAGAGCCTCTTGATAAAAGTGAAAGAGGAGTGTGAAAAAGCTGGCTTAAAACTCAAATTCAAAAAACTAAGATCATGGCATCCAGTCCCATCACTTCATGGCAAATAGATGGGGAAACAACGGAAACAGTGACCGACTTTATTTTCTTGAGCTCCAAAATCACTGCAAATAAAAGACATTTGCTCCTTGGAAGAAAAGCTATGACCAACCTAGAGAGTGTATTAAAAAGCAGAGACATTAGTTTGCCTACAAAGGTCTGTCTAGTCAAGGCTACTGTTTCTCTGGTGGTCATGTATGGATGTGAGAGTTGGACTATAAAGAAAGCTGAGCGCCAAAGAATTGGTGCTTTTCAAATGTGGTGCTGGAGGAGACTCTTGAGAGGCCCTTGGACTGCAAGGAGATCAAACCAGTCCATCCTAAAGGCAATCAGTCCTGAATATCCATTGGAAGGACTGATGCTAAAGCTGAGTTTGGCTATCTGATGAGAAGAACTGACTCATTTGAAAAGACCCTGATGCTGGGAAAGATTGAAAGCAGGAGGAGAAGGGGCCAACAGGATGAGATGGTTGGATGGCATCAGCGCCTCAATGGGCACGAGTTTGAGTAACTCCAGGAGCTGGTGATGGACAGGGAGGCCTGGCGTGCTGCAGTCCATGGGGTCGCAGAGTGAGACACGACTGAGCGGCTGACCGACAACAACATCTGGGCCCCAGACTGAACCCTAAGTGCCCGGTCCAAGGAGACCCAGTTACCAAGAGGTCGGGCTGGGTTTAAACCAAGCCAGCCTGACTCCAGAGCTGCCTTCTGGCACAACCTCTCATTCCGCATCCGGGACCAGCACCAGGGGAGACATGAGCCAGACTCCCTTCCAGCAGGACCTCCCCTTCTGGAGGAGGAGGCCTGAAGGCCGTGTCCGGTCCCAGTCCCCCACCCTGTGACTCCACTCAGGGCCGCGGCTGCTCGAGCTGCTCCATCCCGCGCTGCGAAGAGCTCAGCACAGCCAGCGGCGCTTTCCCGCCTCGCCCTGGAAGCAGACAGCAGCAGCCTTGGACAGTGAGGTGCTGCGCGCCAGTATTTCAGCGGGAACCAGGGTGAATGACGATGCCACCCCACTTTACTCAGAGTAGCACCTTTCTCAAGAGCCGCCTCAGGAACACTGTGGAGCAGGAAATAATGAATAATTGCCCCAGGGGACAGAGCACGAGGTGAAAGCCCAGGACCGGGAGGGCCGAGGGAGGGGGGCTCAGTCCCGAGGAGCCGGCAGCCGAGTGAAGCAGGCACCCGCTGGCCTCGAGTGTGGCGTTTCAGATGCTTCCGGGGCTTCCTGGAGGGGTGGCTACTCCCACGCCAGACCTGCAGGCCGGAGGCCACAGGGAAGGGAAGGGTCCTAGAGCGCCTTCCATCCGAGGCGGGGCCCTGGATGAGCCATTCTGACTCTCACACATCCAAGTTCCTGCTACTCAGAAGCCCCCGTGGCTCCCGTCTCACTCGGAATCGAGGCCCAGGTCCCTGTTCTGCCCCGCACGGCCCTATACGGTCTGGCTCCATCACTTCCCTCAACCTCTCTAACCTCTACAACCCTTGCGCCTTCCACCCCAGCCCCACTGATCTCCCGACGCTTCCCTCGACAGGTCGAGCAGAGGCCCGCCACAGGGCCTTTGCACTAACCCACAGCCAGCCCCTCACCTCCTCCAGACTTTCGCTGCAGTATTGGTGGCCTCTCCTGGTGGCTCCGCTGGTGAACCCACCAGTGCAGGAGGTGTAAGAGACTCACGTTCAATCCCTGGGGCGGGAAGATCCCCTGGCGGAGGGAAGGACTGATGCTAAAGCTGAGTTTGGCTATCTGATGAGAAGAACTGACTCATTTGAAAAGACCCTGATGCTGGGAAAGATTGAAAGCAGGAGGAGAAGGGGCCAACAGGATGAGATGGTTGGATGGCATCAGCGCCTCAATGGGCACGAGTTTGAGTAACTCCAGGAGCTGGTGATGGACAGGGAGGCCTGGCGTGCTGCAGTCCATGGGGTCGCAGAGTGAGACACGACTGAGCGGCTGACCGACAACAACATCTGGGCCCCAGACTGAACCCTAAGTGCCCGGTCCAAGGAGACCCAGTTACCAAGAGGTCGGGCTGGGTTTAAACCAAGCCAGCCTGACTCCAGAGCTGCCTTCTGGCACAACCTCTCATTCCGCATCCGGGACCAGCACCAGGGGAGACATGAGCCAGACTCCCTTCCAGCAGGACCTCCCCTTCTGGAGGAGGAGGCCTGAAGGCCGTGTCCGGTCCCAGTCCCCCACCCTGTGACTCCACTCAGGGCCGCGGCTGCTCGAGCTGCTCCATCCCGCGCTGCGAAGAGCTCAGCACAGCCAGCGGCGCTTTCCCGCCTCGCCCTGGAAGCAGACAGCAGCAGCCTTGGACAGTGAGGTGCTGCGCGCCAGTATTTCAGCGGGAACCAGGGTGAATGACGATGCCACCCCACTTTACTCAGAGTAGCACCTTTCTCAAGAGCCGCCTCAGGAACACTGTGGAGCAGGAAATAATGAATAATTGCCCCAGGGGACAGAGCACGAGGTGAAAGCCCAGGACCGGGAGGGCCGAGGGAGGGGGGCTCAGTCCCGAGGAGCCGGCAGCCGAGTGAAGCAGGCACCCGCTGGCCTCGAGTGTGGCGTTTCAGATGCTTCCGGGGCTTCCTGGAGGGGTGGCTACTCCCACGCCAGACCTGCAGGCCGGAGGCCACAGGGAAGGGAAGGGTCCTAGAGCGCCTTCCATCCGAGGCGGGGCCCTGGATGAGCCATTCTGACTCTCACACATCCAAGTTCCTGCTACTCAGAAGCCCCCGTGGCTCCCGTCTCACTCGGAATCGAGGCCCAGGTCCCTGTTCTGCCCCGCACGGCCCTATACGGTCTGGCTCCATCACTTCCCTCAACCTCTCTAACCTCTACAACCCTTGCGCCTTCCACCCCAGCCCCACTGATCTCCCGACGCTTCCCTCGACAGTCGAGCAGAGGCCCGCCACAGGGCCTTTGCACTAACCCACAGCCAGCCCCTCACCTCCTCCAGACTTTCGCTGCAGTATTGGTGGCCTCTCCTGGTGGCTCCGCTGGTGAACCCACCAGTGCAGGAGGTGTAAGAGACTCACGTTCAATCCCTGGGGCGGGAAGATCCCCTGGCGGAGGGGGGCACAGCAACCTCCTCCAGCCTTCTTGCCTGGAGCACCCCACGGACAGAGGAGCCTGGTGGGTCACGTCCGTGGGGTCACAGAGTCGGACACGCCCAGGCAACGTGGCAGCACACAGCAGACTCCCCACTTGAAGCCGCCTTCCCTGCTCCTCCCTCGCTCTCCTTCGCTCTGCTCTCGGCCCGCCGCTGCTCCTCGCTCTCTCCTCACGTGTGTATTGTCCTCATCATCATCTGTCCCACTGTCAGCACCCCAGAGGCAGAGACCTTGCTCCCACAGGGTGCCAGACACAGCCTCCGTGCTCCACAAACATTTTTGGGGTGAATACGGGTTCACGCGTGCAGACCCTCAGGCTTCTGGGTAACAGGTGAGCCCTTAACATACTCCCATCTGCGGACCCGCCTGCGCCCTGCACACCGCATGCCTTCTGCGCAGTCTCGCAGTACGTTTCTCCCAGGGGTTTTGGAAAGAATATTCTCTGGCTTGGAAGCCCATATCCCCAGATGGGTTGGAACCTGGGCTCTGGGCCTCAGCCTCCCCAGGCTTAATCCCAGCTCCACCACCTGCTGCTCTGTAACCTAGGGCGAGACAGCTCGCCAGTCTCTTTCCCCCACAAAGAGGAAATACTGCTACCATCGTCCTATTAGGAACTATTTATTATGCCCTTTGTGCAGATGGGGAAACTGAGGGTGGATCAAATAAGGTAACTCCACTGGGTGGACAGCTGCTGGACAGAGCTGAGAGGGCACAGAAGGCAGAAGCGGGCTGGGGGCTGAGCACCTCGAAACACAGCGGGAGAGCTGACACGGAGTCGTCTCTGCTCCGCTCGGCAAACAATGGAAGTAAATTCGCGGGACCAAGCAGAGTAAGGGCATGCCAGCCACGAGGACTAAAAATAGCCCTCCAACATCAGTGCGGAAGGGCCTTAGAGACACTCAGCCCACATTCCCATTTCCAAAGGAGAGAGAGGTTCGGGGCGCGGGGATCACACGCAAGATGCAAGGGTCAGCACTGGGATCTGAGAACTGGGTCAGCTCTGCGTGACCTTGTCCTCTTCGTTGCTTGATTTCTGTGACATTCATTCAACAGCCAGCCAGTTCTCACCCAGCTCCAGAGTCAGCCGGGCTCCCTGGACCTCAGGGAAGCCAGCTCTCTGGAGACCGTGAAAATTCCCAACCCCAGGTCTGCACTGAAGTGCCGCTCACAGAGCCAGGGGAGGGCTCTGTGGGCCCCCAGGTGGGCGTCTGCGCACCGCCCCTGTGTCTGTGGAACTCACAGCTGCCGGAGGCGGGAGAGGCAGGCAGAGGCCAGGGGAGGTCCAGGCACATCTGGCTGGAGGCTGTTCAGGGATGTGCTCGTCTCACTTGTTCAGAAGCAGTGATTTCTAGCTGGGAGGTGAGGAAGATGGTTCAGCCTGTCTGAGTTACAAACAATTAGAGACGGCATGTCCCTAGGGCCTGACAGGAGATTTAGGACTGGGTCCTAGGGAGTGTTGTGTATCATAAGGGAACATAACAGGGCCTCTAGTCTCTCCTTCTGTCTCCATTCAATCAAACTGCTGTTTACCCAGCACCAGGGGGACCAGGGGAGACCAGACAAAGCACTGGGGGTGGGCGGTGGGGGCCAGGCTGAGGAAGACCAGGCTGAGAACACACGGAGCCCGCATCCCTTTAGAAGCACAGCAGCCCCACGATGTGGCATCTGAAGGTACGCAGCAGCAGCTGCGTGCAACTCAGGGGCACCAGCTGGGCTTGTCTGACCCCTCAGGGGCACTTGGCAACGTCTGGTGACATTTTTTGGTTTTCGTTAACTTTGTCAGGGGCATGCTCCTGGCACCGAGTGAGACAGGGATGCCTCTGAACACCTACACGGTCCTGGAGAGCTCTGCAATAAGGAACTGCCCACTCAGGACCTGCCTGGTGGCCCAGTGCCCACAACTCCACACTCCCAGTGCAGGGGCGTGAGGTTGACCCCGTCAGGGGACTGCACCCATACGGTGCAACAACAGATCCCGCGTGCCTCAACTAAGCCCCGGTGCAGCCAAATGAATCAATAAACAAAAACAAAAATCAGAAAAGAATTATCCAATCCTAAATGCCAACGGCGCTGAGGCTGACAAGCCCTGCTCTAAAAAAAGAGATTTCAGCCGGGAGTTCTAGGGCCCACAGTGGCCCACGGATGCCGTTCCAGAAATCCCAGCAGCTCCCCGAAATCATTAGCAAAACTTAAGATCTAGGTGTCTGTGTGAATTTTTCCCGCGTGATCATCATTGTCCAAAAGTCTCAGGCCAGTTTGGAGGCCAGGCAGGGTGCTGAATGCATGGCTCCCAGCACCGGGCATGCACACAGTGAGTGGTTGGTATGTACTCTTTGGATGAATGGCAGGGGTCCTTAACGAGACCCAGAAACAGTTTCCCTCTTCTCCAGTCAAGTTCTGAGACTGGAAAGTAAGACAAAGGAACAGCACGCGGAGGCCAGCACGTCACCGCTGGTGCCGCGAAAGGCTAATTTGGAAAGCAGATACAGCTTTTGGTGAGAGCCAAACAGGCCGCTCAGTGAACCCCAGAATTAAGCAGACCAATCCACCTCAGCACAGACAACTCGGTGAGGACAAGCCGCCCACCTCCAAGCCCCGTCGCAGGAACAAAGCCCACATCTAAACTAGCGTTGTCCAGCAGAGACAGCACACAAGCCTAAATGTTTAGCAGCCGTGATAAAGTCGCAAAAAGAACATATTCAATTTGACTTTTCGTTTAACCCAAAAGCTCCAAAATGCGATCACTTTAATACATAAGCAACAACAAAAAATATTCATGAGATGTTTTACATTCTGTTCTCATACCGATTGTTCACACTCCAGAGTGCGTCTTACGCTAACAGCACATGCCGGTGTGGACCAGCGACGTGCCAAACGCTAATCGCCTCATGCGGTGGAGGCTGCCATACTGGACGGGGAACGTCTCAGAGGACTGAGCAGTTACGCCTGCTCCCACAGCTCAGGCAGGAAAAAGAGGGGAGGGGAGCGACCACCTGTGCGGGGGGCGCTCCCCAGAAAGACAGAGGCAGTCAGGGGACTGCACCCATACGGTGCAACAACAGATCCCGCGTGCCTCAACTAAGCCCCGGTGCAGCCAAATGAATCAATAAACAAAAACAAAAATCAGAAAAGAATTATCCAATCCTAAATGCCAACGGCGCTGAGGCTGACAAGCCCTGCTCTAAAAAAAGAGATTTCAGCCGGGAGTTCTAGGGCCCACAGTGGCCCACGGATGCCGTTCCAGAAATCCCAGCAGCTCCCCGAAATCATTAGCAAAACTTAAGATCTAGGTGTCTGTGTGAATTTTTCCCGCGTGATCATCATTGTCCAAAAGTCTCAGGCCAGTTTGGAGGCCAGGCAGGGTGCTGAATGCATGGCTCCCAGCACCGGGCATGCACACAGTGAGTGGTTGGTATGTACTCTTTGGATGAATGGCAGGGGTCCTTAACGAGACCCAGAAACAGTTTCCCTCTTCTCCAGTCAAGTTCTGAGACTGGAAAGTAAGACAAAGGAACAGCACGGGGAGGCCAGCACGTCACCGCTGGTGCCGCGAAAGGCTAATTTGGAAAGCAGATACAGCTTTTGGTGAGAGCCAAACAGGCCGCTCAGTGAACCCCAGAATTAAGCAGACCAATCCACCTCAGCACAGACAACTCGGTGAGGACAAGCCGCCCACCTCCAAGCCCCGTCGCAGGAACAAAGCCCACATCTAAACTAGCGTTGTCCAGCAGAGACAGCACACAAGCCTAAATGTTTAGCAGCCGTGATAAAGTCGCAAAAAGAACATATTCAATTTGACTTTTCGTTTAACCCAAAAGCTCCAAAATGCGATCACTTTAATACATAAGCAACAACAAAAAATATTCATGAGATGTTTTACATTCTGTTCTCATACCGATTGTTCACACTCCAGAGTGCGTCTTACGCTAACAGCACATGCCGGTGTGGACCAGCGACGTGCCAAACGCTAATCGCCTCATGCGGTGGAGGCTGCCATACTGGACGGGGAACGTCTCAGAGGACTGAGCAGTTACGCCTGCTCCCACAGCTCAGGCAGGAAAAAGAGGGGAGGGGAGCGACCACCTGTGCGGGGGGCGCTCCCCAGAAAGACAGAGGCAGTGGAACCCCCCTCAGCAAAGCCGAGGGGACTCGAGGAGAGGTGAGCCTGCTGTCCGCCTACCCAGCCCCTCGGCAAGCGAGAGACAATCAGACGCGACAGCGGTTCTGTGGAAGCAGTTCCACTTTATTGCTGCAAACTCTCAGCTTATATAGGCAAGCAGGGGGGGTTAGGAGGGACTTTCCATAGTGCACCAATCACGTTAAAGGTCAAATCCTCACGTGCATGGAAATCAAGAGAGCCGATCAAAAACTTTGACAAACATAGACCCCACCCCTATCACTTCCACCAGGAGCCATCTTAGTTTCCAACCGCTTCCAACTGTAAAGCTCGCCCATAGGGACTTTCCATAGTTGCACCAATCACGTTAAAGGTCAAGTCATTATGTGCCTTCAGTTGCACCAATCACGTTAAAGGTCAAATCCTCACATGCATGGAAATCAAGAGAGCCAATCAAAAACTTTGACAAACATAGACCCTGCCCCTATCACTTCTGCCAGGTGCTATTTTAGTTTCCAACCACTTCCGACTGTAAAGCTAGCCCCCCTTTTTTTTCTCCGAGGTTTCCCATTTAGGGCCCCACATCCCTAAGGCAAATTCACCCGTTAGATAAACAACTCCACCTGGCCCGGGACAGAGGGGAAAGGCCCACGCACGCACGCTAAGTCACTTTAGCCGCATCCAACTCTTTGCAGCCCCATGGACTGTAGCCTGCCAGGCTCCTCTGTCCATGGAATTCTCCAGGCCAGAATACTGCAGTGGGTTGCCATTCCCTTCTCCAGGGAATCTTCCCAACCCAGCCACCAATCCAAAATGTGCATTAATTAAGCGACTTTTTCATAAGAGGAAATATTGGAATTGGAGGTGCACACCTCTTGAATGGATACATGGCTGGATGGATGGTTAACAAACAGATGATGTGAAGTCAAGGCAAGACGTAACACACCAAAGCAGGCAGTCGACTTCTATTTTTAAAAGTTACAAATGTCAAATACTGTATGATATCACTTATATGTAGAAATCTAAAATATGGCACAAATGAACTTATCAGTGAGACAGAAATAGACCGACCGACGTTGAAAGCAGACTTGTGGCTGCCAAGAGGGAGGGTGGTAGGGACGGGATGGGTGGGGAGTTTGGGGTCAGCAGATATAAACTGCTACATATGGAAAGGACAGACAGCTGGTCCTCCTTATTTAGCATGGGGAGATATATTCAATATCCTGTGCTAAACCATAATGGAAAAGAGTACAAAAAATGTGTATGTGTATACACACACACACACACACAGTATATACAACTGAATCACTTTGCTGTACAGTAGAAACTAGTGCAACATTGTAAGTAACTATGTAACTATGTGACATTGTAAGCAACTGTGTAACTATGTGACATTGTAAGCAACTATGTAACATTGTAAGCAACTATGTAACTATGACATTGTAAGTAACTGTGTAATATGCAACATTGTAACATTGTAAGCAACTATGTAACTATGTGACATTGTAAGCAACTATGTAACTGCAACTATGTAACATTGTAAGCAACTATGTAACTATGACATTGTAAGTAACTGTGTAATATGCAACATTGTAACATTGTAAGCGACTATGTAACTATGTAACTATGAAACATTGTAAGTCAACTATAACTATGTAACATTGTAAGCAACTATGTAACTATGTGACTGTAACATTGTAAGTAGCTATGTAACTATGCAACATTATAAGCAACTATGTAACTGTAACTATGTAACACTGTAAGTCAACTATGTAACTATGTAACATTGTAACTGCAACTATATAACTATGTAACATTGTAAGTAACTATGTAGCTATGCAACATTGTAAGAGACTATGTGACTATGTAACATTGTAAGCAACTATGTAACTATGCAACATTATAAGCAACTATGTAACTGTAACTATGTAATGTTGTAAGTCAACTATGTCACTATGTAACATTGTAGCTGAAACTATGTAACATTGTAGCTGCAACTATGCAACATTGTAAGCAACTATGTAACTGCAACATTGTAACATTATAAGCAACTATGTAACTAACATTGTAAGTGACTAGGTAACTATGCAACATTGTAACTTTGTAAGTAACTAGGTAACTGTGTAACCATGTAACATTGTAAGTCAACTATGTAACTATACGCTGTAACATTGTAAGTGACTATGTAACTATAACCATGTAACATTGTAACTGTGTAACATTGTATGTAACATTTTATGTAACTATGTAACATTGTATATAACTAATGTAAGCAATTATGTAACTATGCAATTATGCAACATTGTAACTATGTGACTATGCAACTATGTAACATTGTAACTATGTAACTATGCAACATTGTAACAGTGTAACTGTAACTACAACATTGTGAGTGACTGTAACTGTGCAACATTGTAACTTTGTAAGTAACTATGTAACCATTTAACACTGTAAGTCAACTATGTAACACTGTAAGTAACTATGTAACTATAACCATGTAACATTGTATGTGACCATATAACATTGTAACTATGCAACAATGCAACTATGCAACATTGTAAGCAACTATGTAACTATGTAACATTGTAAGTAACTATGTAACTATAACCATGTAATGTAAGTAACTATGTAACTATGTAACACTGTAACTGTAACACTGTAAGCAACTATGCTCCAATAAGATAAACTGTTAGAAACAGAAAAGCCGTGGATGTCAAACCCCCAGAGAGGAGCGCTGTGCTTCGGGGGCACTATGCCTTTGTTGTTAAAAAAGACCAGGATCCAACGCACTGTCACTTCATCAAGCTTCTGCAGGTGGAGGAAATGAGAATGTCCATATCACAGATCTAAGTAGTATCAATCATATATAAATAACAGGCAACATACCTACTATATGGCAGACAATGGGATCCTTCATTAAGAGTGTGAGCTATGTGTACAGACAGGCTTTTATTAGCCATTGACTGCTCTGTTTCTAGTACCTGGCACATAGTAGGTACTCAATAAATATTTGTTGAATTAATAAATTGTTTAATTTACTTAAAGGGCTCTGCTGCTAAGTCACTTCAGTTGTGTCTGACTCTGTGCAAACCCATAGATAGCAGCCCACCAGGCTCCCGTCCCTAGGATTCTCCAGGCAAGAGTACTGGAGTGGGTTGCCATTGCCTTCTCCAATGCGTGAAAGTGAAGTCACTCAGTCATGTCCGACTCTTCGTGACCCCATGGACTGCAGCCCACCAGGCTCCTCCGTCCATGGGATTCTCCAGGCAAGAGTAGAAAGGTTGAATAACTTGCCCAAAGTTACACTGCTACCAAATGGTAAAGCCTGAAGCCCAGGCGTTATGGAGGTCAAAGTCCATCCACCATTTACCTCTTAACTGAGTGATGCAGGAACATCAGTTTCCCACCTATTCTTCATGAGCACGGCACCGGGCCAGCCCTGGGGATGACACATGCCGGACAGTAACACAGCAGTCCAAAGCCAAGGTGGTTTCTCCATTTCTCCAGCTCAGACATCTGCACGATGCTCTCATCTTTGGGGAAAAACAAATTCATTTGAACTAAAATAAGCAGAGCTCATGAGAGTCAGTTACCCAGGCGTTATGGAGGTCAAAGTCCATCCACCATTTACCTCTTAACTGAGTGATGCAGGAACATCAGTTTCCCACCTATTCTTCATGAGCACGGCACCGGGCCAGCCCTGGGGATGACACATGCCGGACAGTAACACAGCAGTCCAAAGCCAAGGTGGTTTCTCCATTTCTCCAGCTCAGACATCTGCACGATGCTCTCATCTTTGGGGAAAAACAAATTCATTTGAACTAAAATAAGCAGAGCTCATGAGAGTCAGTTGTCAAATTTTCAGGAATTTTGTGAGCCAGTTGTTTTAACATAGTCATTATTTAAAAACTCTACAAACTTACCATGAAATAAACTGCATGAAAAGCAAAGATAACACATTCTCCAAGTTAACCACGTCTCAATTATTGACTGTATTCCACTATCTCTGCTTGGAAGGTCTCTAAGCCCATCATATTTGTGTGATGAAACTCTTTCTGACGACATCTTCCTGCTCATCTCTTCCAGCTCCACCTTCAAAGCTTTCACCTCTCTGTGAAGCTGGTAGCTTGCAATCAGGCACAGGGGAAGAGTTTACACCATGGAAACTGGCAACCGCTACACATCTGTTCCTGCTTTTATTAGTGTCCCGGAGAGATTGTTTTCACACAGTTATCAGCATATTACAGCCTTGGATGTGGTCACAAGCCAAAGGATGGCTATACAATTCTCCACTACACACCAGGATGACTAAGAGAAGGCCATCCTCACTCAAAAAGGACATTTCACTGCAGGAAACAGCACCAACTTTGGAATTTCTGAGCCTCCCTGTGGGAGGTAGAAAATTAGATGCAGTTTCCTTTTTGGGGTCCAGTTTCCTTGCTCATCTCGACAGGGGGGCCTCCGTGACCACAGGATCCAGGTAAAGAACTTTCCCAGAGATATCCAACTCCCCTGGGAAATATTAACACCCAGCCCCCTGTAGTCAATGCTACCCATGTAGAGCAGGCCCTCCTGTCTCTAACGAGCAATCGGCCTGATGCCCTCAGCTTCCTCCTGGGCCCACTGAGATGAAGTTGATTAGGCCATAGCCTCGGGTCCACACTGCACACTCCTCGCTGCTGTTTCAGGACCTCTGCTGGGTGTGTCAGTAATTCGAGTGGAGACGATGCAAACCAGACAACAAAAGGAAAGAAGTCAGGCTTGGGAAGCGTGCCTGTCCCGGCCGGCCACTTCAGCTGTGCACCCTGAGAGTCCGGGAGGGTCCTGGATCCGTCTTGCACTTCCTCCTCGGTGGAGCTGAACATCTGTGGAGTCTCAAGTGTCAGATACACGCATGCGTGCTCAGTCGCTTCCGTGGCTTCCGACACTCTGCGACTCCGTAGGCCATAGCCCACCAGGCTCCTCCGTCCGTGGAATTTTTGCAGCAAGTATGCTGGAGCGGGTTGCCATTTCCTTCTCCAGGAGACCTTCCTGACCCGGGGATCGGACCTGCGTCTCCTGTGTCTCCTGCCTTGCCGGTGGATTCTTCTACTGATGAGCCACTGACGAAGCCCGGGTTTGTGCTGAGCACCTCAAAGATACTCTTATTTAACTACTTTGCACGGTAGGTATCATCAGCTGCCTTAACCTACCAGGCGATGGAGGCTTGACCTTCCCAAGGTCAAGCAGTCAGTGAAAAGCCAAAATTACAGCACTCTCTTTGGCTGCAGACGCATATATGCTGCACTTGCCGGAAATAGTTACCCTAGAATAAACCTTGGAGAGTGAGTATGATTTCAGCAATCAGAGCTGAGGAGGAGGCTGCCAGTGGTGTGATGTAGACTAGCATGAACTCAAAGAGGCAGGAACTAATGGGGATCAGCAGAGAACACTGAATAGCTAGAGGTTCGCACAGGAGATGAGTGGATTCACGGGGATGGGAAAACATGTGACTACAGAGAAGTGGTGAGAAAGGATGAGTGGCCAGGTGGCCAGGTGTGAGGATGAACGTGAAGCATGGGAAGGCGGAGGGCTGGAAGGGAAACTGTAAACAGCAGATGGTGGATGGAAGGATGGATGGAAGGATGGACAGTGAGTGGTGGACGGATATGGGAAGGAATGAATGAACGGATGGGGAAAAGAAAGAAGGGGAGGGAGGGGCGAGATGAGAGATGGGTGACGGCAGAACAGGTAGGCAGGTGGAAGGGTGGTTAGTGAAAGGCAGGCATGTGGATGGGCAGGCTGAACAGCTGCCAGACGGGTATTAACAAGAGCACGTGGAAGGGCTAAGAGTGGACCCGAGCCAGTGGAATATTGAAAATGTGGGCAGGTGGGCGATAGAAAAGGGAACCCAGACGGGGGGCTGAATGAGCCAGTGGGTGATGGTGGGGAGCAGCATGGAAAGGCTTTCCAGGCCTTTGGGTTGAGAGACAGTGAGTGGCGGGACGGATGAGCAGCTGCAAGAGCGTGCGGACAGCATCGTGATGAAGACAGAGAAGGAAGGGAGAGCAGGCATGAGGGCCAAGAGAGGGAGGCTCCCCCAGCCATGGGCGCCGGGAAAGGCCCACTTCAGAGGCACCTTTTCAGGTCCCCAGGGAAAGAGCCACACCCAGACGGGCACCGAGGACCAACCAGAGATGGGCTGACAAGAGAGGGCAGCCAAGCTGTCTCGGAGGCTCAGCCCGGGCAGCTCCCCCGAGACCCTGGTCGAGGGGGTCCTGCCCTGCCCCCACCCCTCCTCCCACTTCCCGCGCCTGCCTGCAGCCCTGCTCACACAGCCTCTTCTTGGCAGAGTTTCCCTGGAGTCGAGCGGTGGGGCCAGCCCGCTTGACCTTCTCTGTTCTTGGACATAATTACTGTTATCCCGGATAATCGCTTTGAAATGACGCTGCCCTTACACACCTTCCTGCTATTTGGCCCGTTCGTCTGAGAGCAGCCCTGTCCCGGAGAGCAGGGGCTGCAACGGAAGAGCCTTGGGGGCGTTTTCTCTCTCTCCTCCCAGGCACCAGCTTGCCTTACTCTTCCCGTCTCTTTTCCGGGCAACATGGAGCTCATGACATCAGGAGATGGGCCCTCCGGGCAGGGGCCGGACAGCTCTGGAGGCACTAGGAGCCAGGGACCACGCTGGGCTGCAGAAACGTTCCGGGGGACAGGAAGAGGACACCCACAGCCAAGACTAAGAGCCGTGCAGGTAGAGGGAAGAGCCTAAAGTAGGGCCCTGAGAGACCCAGGTGGCAAGTTCAAGGTGAAGACTGACCCTGAGCGGGTCCGATCCCTGGAAGGTGGGTTAGCGTCACGAGCATCCTGGTTCCCCCTTGTGACATGCAGGGCAGGGATGTGCGGAGCGCTCCAAGGCACGGGGCCACGGTCGGGAGACCCGGACGACTCTGCCCAGAAAGGGCACTTCTGTGGGGCCCAAAGAACCACGCCTCTAAGCCAGAAGAGCTCCTCATGCAGACCTGTGTCAATTCTGCAAAAGGGGTGAAGGTCCAGACAAGCCCCACCGAGGAGAGGACCCCAGCTTCCCAACTCCACTTCCATGGCTTCCCACCCACAGGCAATGCTCCCAGGAGGGCCTGACCCCCGCCTGTCCAGGAGCTCTCTAGGACCAGCCTGCTTGGAACACTGCCTTTGGAATTTTCCAGGCTTACACCTGAATGCTGGCCCAATCGCTGTGTGACTGAGGAAAGTGACTTAACCTCTCTGAACCTGTTTTCTTGTCTGCAAAGTGGCAATAACAGTCACCCTCACTCACAGCGTGGGTGATAATGCACATAACGGGCACAGCATCCAAGGCAGAGGAGCTGCTCAATGGATGAAAATGCGAGGAACAGGACACGCGGTGACCCCCACCCCTGCGTCCCAGCCCTGCTCACTAAAGCCTGATCTCCTGCTACTCTGGACATTGGGTCCCGGCCCTCTCCCTTCCCACTGGCGTCCATCTGGCTCAGCCGGTCACAATAACTGTGCTCATCAGCTCCACCTTGGGACCCAAGCCACACGCGGTGGGGCCTGGAATTTCCGTGAGATCATCGAAAAAGCAAGAGAGTTCCAGAAAAACATCTACTTCTGCTTTATTGACTACACCAAAGCCTTTGACTGTGTGGATCACAACAGACTGGAAAATGCTTCAAGAGATGGGAATACTAACTTACCTGCCTCCTGAGGATTGAAGGCGGGAGGAGAAGGGGATGACAGATGATGAGATGGCTGGATGGCATCACCAGCGTGGTGGATGTGAGTTTGAGTAAACTCCAGGAGTTGGTGATGGACAGGGAGGCCTGGCGTGCTGCAGTCCATGGGGTCACAGAGAGTGGGCTATGACTGAGCAAATGAATTGAATGGAACTGGAGTTTAAACAGACAATAAGGACCTGAGTCACGAGTCGTTTGGGTCAGGCAGCCTGGAGGTCACAGCCAGAGAGACCCACCGAGGAAGGTGCGTCAGGCAGTGTCCAGCCCTTATGCTGGCTGGCCACCTATAAAGAAGGGGCTCCCAGCAGCCTGCTCTGCTCCCAGGCCACCTCCTGAGCCTCTCAGGGCTTCCACGCCTCTCCTGCCCTCTGCAGTTCCCGTCTGCTGCCCCATCACCTGTCTGCGCTGTTTCCTAACGCTCCAGCTTCTGGCAGCCTGGCCTGACTCCAGTTTCCAATCTGTTGCACTGACCGCAACCACGTCAGGTGAACAGAAACGGCTGAGGTGGCAACGCATGGAGTGTTCCCGATGGGGGCACAGGGGGCTCCCAAACCCCGTGGCCTCTCCATATAAGCTGGACCCTCTGTGGGTATCTTCCATCTCCTTTAATTGCCTTCACTACACCTTTCCATTTAAACATGTCCTCTTACTTTGAAGAAATCAGCACTCCTGACCCGCTTGGCTCAGCCACCCAGGAGAGGTGCGGGGAGAAACAGTGAGGCCCGAAAAGGCTGAGATCCTCCGAGATCTCAGAAAGAAGCCCAAGTCATCAAAGTCTAGCCTCGGGGTTCTCCTCCTGCAGGAAGCCCTCCACGATTTAAACCTACCCACATAAGACTGGAGTCGCTACCATGATTTGGGCACTCACAGCCAATCATTGTACTTGGGGCTACCTGAGTATTAACTCACTTAATAATCTCCCCATATGTGGTGAGAAAATAGGCTGAGAGGCAAGGTAATGTATTCAAGGTTGCACAACTTGTGAGAGGTTGGGTAGGTATTCCAACCAGATTCTGAAGCCTGGGCTCTACCCACCAGGCCACGTCGCCCATGTCACTTCCTGATGGAGGGGCTTCTTTCCGTGTTGAAGCAAGTTTCTCAGTGATGGAAAACTGTCAATGTTTTCTACCATTATTCCATCATCTCCATGAGGCTGGGGGGTCTCCACGGGCCAGGATCACTGACCTCACCAGACCAGGAGCTCCTTGAGGGTGGAAGCTGTGCCTCTCCTCTCAGACTGGGAAGCTGCACCTCCCCATCAGACCAGCTCCTTGCAGAGGGGAGCTGTGACCCCCACCAGACTGGAGCCCCAGCTCTCCCTCCCCA